>BDMV01000003.1:46489771-46551856 GCA_008326285.1 Oryza officinalis | reverse complement strand
GAGAAAGTTCTAGCCACGCCGATACAAGCGAAGGTGACAGAACTTACTTCCTCATCGGAGATCAAACTCAACCGATGTAGCCCAACTCGAAACTAAGAACTCGTCGGAATAAAAGGTGGCGATGCACCAAAAGTAAT
The DNA here is from genome assembly GCA_008326285.1 of Oryza officinalis. NCBI lineage: Eukaryota > Viridiplantae > Streptophyta > Magnoliopsida > Poales > Poaceae > Oryza > Oryza officinalis. Next base: position 46,551,719 of record BDMV01000003.1, on the reverse strand, counting down.
TGAATTGATATGTGGAAATGATTTACAAAGACCCTAGGTGCACATATTTATACTCTCGGGTTGATACTAGTCCTGATCATACACCAGATATAACTTCCTAAAGATAAAAGGAAAAATACAAGTCCTGATCGGACACTAGGTATAATTTCCTAAGGATAAAAGAAAAATTACTAATCCTATCTAATTAATAGAGAGAATTAAATTGTCATGCCACAGTCTTCACGATTCCTTCTTGAATTCGGTCTCTTTTGAATAAACTTCCATCGGCTGGTTGACCTCTTTTCTTAACCGAATCCACTAAAATACCTTACCAAATTTTGGTGTTAATAGAAAGGTTATCAAGTCTTCTTTTTAACGGATCAAGCGGCACACAATTTGATGTTCCAATCAAAAGTAGTGGCAATTTTACTAAAGGTTGTGCAGGCTGAAAAAGTGACGCGCGAGAATTGCTAAGTTTGGAGAGTTTGTGAGTTCTATGGCATGGTTAGATGGTTTCTGTCTATTCCAAGACTCTCCATAAGCCAGCAATTATCTTATCTACATGGATTCAATTGTTTACAAACGAGAATTTTGAAGATAAGAAGGTTTGGATTCAGTTTGTATTCGGTTTGGACAGCCTGGACAGTCCTATGGTAAAACGGTTGTGGATTTCTCATACGAACTCCATTTTGAACGTTTGAGTACTGTTAGAAAGCTAATTTGATGGCCCCCGTCAAGGTTTTGGTCCCACCTTTAGATTCTTCGTCATTTATCCACAATCTACCAAGCTAGCCGATGATTGCTGCAGCAGAAGGTTCTTTCTTCGTGTTCGAGTCATGTAACAAGTTTGTTTCTTGTTTAGAGGTCTTAGGATTGCTATATAAACAATAGGTGTGTGTCCACTATAAGGGAGACTCAACATTATGAATAAAAGTTAGCTTTTAGCTACAACCATGTGAGGGTCTCGCCACCCGTTCTTCTTTTGATTTTGCATGACCACATAGAGGGGAATAGGGTGATCCTATAAAGATTGTGCTTTCTTTCCACTGGGATTGAGGGTTCGATAGTTATCTTCCACATCCTGTTGTTTTGCGATGGCGAGATGAAAGGTGTGCTACACGGGTAGCATCTTGTTCATCCACTTCGTCGGCTGCTTGGTGTTTCAGATCCTACGTCGAAAAGGTCGGGCTTCCTCCTGTATCACTTAGATTCCCAGAAAAAAATTCCAAGCAAATTATTTTATGTAATCTACATAACTATAGCTTGGTTAATTAGAGATCACGATGTAGGAAATTAATTCCATGACATTGAAATGTAGTGCTAGAGTAAACAATATGGTTTTGCATGCATAACAAAAAGCAGGAAAAAGAGGAAGTATGGACGTGCTTTGGCCGTTTGTAGCACACGAGTGTGTGCGACAGCCAACCGCGGGGCTTCAGGTACACTTCTAGGGACACTCTTACGATCAAGGTTGTCAAAATCTCGATTCCGTCGTACAATTTTTATGACTTTAGTATCCTAATTAAGGTGTCTGATTTTACAATTGTGTATAGGTAGAATATATGATTTTATGTTTTTTTATGTATATGGTTCTATGATTCCGATCCTATTTAGAACTTTCAATTCCATTTCAGGATTGTGATTCTAACAACCTTGCTTACGGCAACACACTACACCAGAACCCTACATCTGTGACGGCATACCAATGACGGGCCTACGGATTGGTCACAGATGACCGTCACCTTTGACGGGTCCTTATGTTTGCCGTCATCGGTGAGACATCCGGCTGCGGCCCGTCACAGGTATGACCTCACCTGTGACGGCTTGGAACCTTAAGCCGTCACTGAAATACCAGTGACGGCTTCTAACTACCTGGCCGTCACAGGTATCACCTCACCTGTGACGGCCAGAGAGTTAAAACCCGTCAAAGGTAATTGGCCGACATCTTTGACGGGCTATATTTATTTAACCCGTTTGAGGTGAGTTGGATCTCTATAAATACCATCTAACTGCCAACTGCTTTCCATCCCGACCAGTGCACTGCTCACAATTCGGTTGGGAGGGTAAGGGGGGCGAATTTGTGCTGAAATTAAAGGTAAAAAATACATTATTCTCCCTTCATTCCCAATTGATCATCATATAGTTTTTTTCCTATGTCGTTGATTGCAGATGAATCGTAGTTGGATGTACCATGTTCATCGTTCGTCTAAAGAGTATAGGGAGGGGGTCACTGAATTCGTCACATTTGCGGACAATGACAGAAAAAGCAGGATGGCCATGCACATATTGTGTCCATGTAACGACTGTAAGAATGAACAGATGTTCCATGATAGTTCAGATGTGCATTCTCATTTGATAAGGAGAGGTTTCATGGAAAAATATACATGTTGGAGCAAGCATGGAGAGCAAGAGGCACCTGATGTCGCAGTTGAAGAAGGCCCGGATCAGGATGTAGTGAACGCCGCTGCAACTCGCAGATGTCTCACCGATGACGGCAAACATAAGGACCCGTCAAAGGTGACGGTCATCTGTGACCAACCCATAGGCCCGTCACTGGTATGCCGTCACAGATGTAGGGTTCTGGTGTAGTGAAGTATCATAATGTGCTTTAGACCATACTAATTTGTTCATAGATTTATCTGGATATATAATAATATTGCTATAAATTAAAATAGAGAAAGCAATGGATTGTCTGTTTATCCACCGAGTTGGTATATTTTAGCTTGTTTTAATCACTCTACTGTATTTGTATCCAAGCCCCACCTCAACTTAGATCCTGGATTCGCCACTGTGAAAATCTGAAACTGAGTTAACTGACACTTCTGTCTGATCTGGTAATTAAACAACATGCATTCTTCCTCTCGACCTTTCAGCTCGATGGAGGGATGCCGCTCTACCCGCGCAACGGCAGCTGGAGGAATTTGTCGGAAATGGTGCACTAGTGCTTGTGGGCGGGCACGCTTGATCGAGCTATAAGGGTTAGTTCGTTTGGGAGAGTCGGGAAAATATTATCTCCGTACGAAAAATAAAGCGACTCATTAGCACATGATTAATTAAGTATTTACTATTTTTTTAAAAAAATGGATTAATATGATTTTTAAAAACAACTTTCGTATAGAAATTTTTTGCAAAAAAACACACCGTTTAGCAGTTTAAAAAATGTGCGCGCGGAAAAAAAAATCTGAGTTGGGAAAATTGGGTGAAGGATGTTGTCGTCAGAGGGCGCTGGTGATGGTTTGTCACTGTACGACCGCGACGGAGATCGTCTTGGGTGGAGTTCGCCCTTTCAGTCCCCTTTTAACACGTCTTAGCTTCGTTGTTTCTAGGGTTTTATGTTGGTTATGCCGTAAGTTTGATTGTCGCCAACAAAATGGATATACGTGCTTTGAGAGGATTAGGGGCGAGTCCGTTTCAGAAAACGGCACACCCATTCATTGTGCTTAGTTGAGGAACTCCATTTCAGTTTCTGGATTTGTGAAATGATTTGAACCCCTATTTTAAAAACCAATCTATTTGACCCGATACATGCCAGGAGACTCGCTTCTTGATGTTAGGAGTGCACGGGCTTGGGATAGGACCATGCCTTGCGCCTTTCGCTGGCTCGGTGGCCAGGATATACCAACACTGAACTATTATACTGTCTTTGATTTTTTCTCTTCGTCTCATCTTCGTCTCTTATAAAACAACACACATTCAACTATCGGTGTTAAAAAACGAACCACAAAATATTTACTCCATCCGTTTCATATTACAAGACGTTTTGATTTTAACCTTTTTAAATTTGACAAAGTTTGCAAGAAAATGTAGCAACATTTTCAACACATAACAAACATACTATTTAAATATATTTTGTGTTATAAATATTGTTAATTTTTTCTAAAAATTATGTCAAAGTAAAAATATTTGACTAAAAAAAATCGCGAAGTGTCTTATAATACGAAATAGAAGTATTGATCGGTGCTTATTCAAATAATTAAACAGCACGCGCAACGCAACGCAACGCGATGAAGGTAGCAAGGAGAGAGAGAGAGAGAGAGAGAGAGAGAGAGAGAGAGAGAGAGAGAGAGAGAGAGAGAGAGAGTGAGTTTTGCATCAGGTGGTGGAGTGAGGCAAGATCAGCTGCGCCAAGGTGGGATTCGCCAGCACGCTGGCAATGGCGAGCACCTCCTCGGCGCTGTGGATGCCGGCGCTCCTCCTCAGCACGCCGGTGAACGGCCCGTCCCACGCGCCGGTCCGCTTCCACCGGATGACCTCGAACGACATGATGTCCCAGTGCTCGATGTACGGCAGGTGCTCGGCCGCCACGCGGGCCTCGCCGCTCTCCCACCCGTTCGACACGGTCTCCCTGATCGGCTTCAGCCGCATGGCTTCCACCAGCATCACCGACAGCACCGCCACCGCCCGCTTGAGCGCCGCCGTCTCCTCCTCGCCGGCGACGTCCTGGTCGTAGGATGCGAGCGCCTCGGTGGCCCGCGCCGCGGCCGCTCTCCCCAGCGGCAGGCCGGGGACGTTCTCGATCCCGCCGATGAGGTCGCGGTAGGTGTTGCGGAACGGGAGGCGCCTGGCGTTCGGGATGGCGTCCTCGTCGCCGCGGAAGACGTGCCAGTGGTGGTGGTGGCTCCGATTGGCGAAGCCGGCGAAGGAGAGGTCGTGGCGGTGCGCCACCAGCGTGGCCTCGCCGCCATCCAGGTCGATGAGGAACACGTCATCGGCGGAGATGCCTGCCCGTCGCGCCGCCGAGCGAGCTGCTGCTGATGCTGATCCTGCTCCTCCCCGGCGCCGGCCGCCGCCGTGGCCCGAGAGGTCGAGGAGATAAACCGCGAGGATGAGGAGGGCGAAGAAGAAGAGGAGCGCGAAGAAGAAGAGGAGCGCGGAGTGAGAGCTCTTTCTTCTTCTTCGCCGGCCCGAGCCGGAATGAGAGCTCGACTTCGACATGGCGGGATCGGCGAGCGAGAGACGCTAGATGCGAGCAATTTAAGCAAGCAAAAGGGTGAGTGTGTGTGTGTGTGTAGTGTCGTGGTTGCATGCGGGTCGCGTTGGACAACTGCAACCTGAACCAGGATTGTGATGAGTCGTCGCGACCGGCGGCAAGGACAAGATGAATGCACGCACGCACGGACGCATGGGTGCCCGGGTGGCTTGTGTTGATTGAGCTGCGTTGATTCTAAAATTTGGAGCTTGATTTTCGATCTGCAGCTGTGCATCACGTTGAACAGTTCGTTTTCATAGGAAACACACACTATTTAATAGTTACTTCATTTATTTTATATTATAAGTTGTTTTAATTTTTTTAGTCAAAATTATTTAGGTTTGGTTAAGTTTATAAAAAATTAAAAATATTTATAACATCAAAATTAGTTCGATTAAATATTACATTAAATATATTTTTAATAATATATTTACTTTATATTAAAATATTTTTATATTTTTTTATAAACTTAATCAAACTAAAAAATTAACTATAAAAAATCAAAATGATTTATAATATAAAATAAAACGAGTATTTTAAAAAACGTGTTAATGAAAACGTAAAAAAAATACATCTTAATTAAAAAACAGGAAGGAGGCGGGGCGATCTGCATCTACCATCTATGACTGATAACGAACGATCCTACTAAAGGGCGTTCTTACGAAAAGTTGGACCGCTAAAAAATGAAGTACGAGCGTGGGCCATGTGGGTATAAGTGAGCAGTCAGATCTAAAAAATGAAGTGGCTCGATCGGAGGGCTCAGTCGCTCAGAGCTCCAGCCGGCCGCGGAGACCGCCGCGGCCTGCAACCTCGGCTCAGCGAAGTATTAGAAGCCACTAAAAATAGGATTTTTAAAATTTTTAAAATTTATTTATTAAAATATTTTTTAAAAAATAATTTTTGGTTTTAAAGTTTTATAAATCTACACCCCTATGACTTCTGGAAGAGTGTTTTTTAAAAAACACTCTTTTTTTATGATGTGACGCACATTCGTTAGCGTATTCAACGACCGGCCATTTTACAGGCTGTCTCATTGCCGCCTTTCCAAAAGGCTAAAGGGGGGGCACCTGCAAAATAACTGGGGTTGGCAATTTATAGGCAAGCCTATCTTTCTTTATAGAAGACTGACTGTAAAATGGTCAGTCTCCCTTCGCACGACCGTTACAACACACTAACGGACACGTGTCACGTCATAAAAAAATCCTCCTAAAAGACGATAGGGTGTAAATTTGTAAAGTACAAGGTAAAGTAGCAATGGCTAAATTTTAATCTAATTAAAACCCGAGAAACCCTAAACTATGGTGTGAGCTTGATGCAGCTTGATCTTAATGTCTCATATTTGAACTATGGTGTGAGTAATGATTGTATCATGGTCACATCAAGTTTTTTTCTCATTTATTCTAAAATTAAGTCTATTTTTGAATATTTAAGAAAGTAGAGAATAAATAAATTGAAAATAGATGAAAAGAGTAATAATTGCATTGCGATTCGAGAAAGTGAGAGTATTCTATTTTGTTTTATTTTGTATTGGTATATGTGGATGAATGAAAAATATATTTATTTTAGGGCGGATAGTGTATTTTTTTCCAATAAACTGTCTGGCCAGTAGAGAGTAATATCCATCTGCGAAACAGCACTCCACGCTAATTTTCTGAAAAGGCTAAAAATGTTATAAATAAATAAATAAATAAATCCAGGAGTAGTAACATACTCCTACTTGAACACGAAAGGAAGAAGAATCGAGAACAAAGGCCCAGTGTGGGTCCAAAGTCCAAGCGGCACACCCGGTGAAGGGAGGCAACCGCATCCCAGCCGCACGGGACTGCCTTGAGATTCGTGCAAGGCCATCCGTCCAACCAGATGCCCTACCCGGTGGTGTCCATAAATCTCCCCACCCCCACCGCCTCACCCATCGCCTCCCACACCCTCGCCGCTCCATCTCCAAGCCCAAATCCCCAAAACCCTAGCCCCCCCATGGCCGCCTCCCCCACCGGCTCCTCCTCCTCGGCCCCCGCCGCCGCGGCGGCGGCGGCGGCGGCGGCGGCCGAGGCCACCGACGGGCCAACCCTCAGCGTCGTCTCGAAGCGGCTCCGCGCGCTGCGGAAGAAGCACAACCGGATCCTCCAGATGGAGGAGTCGCTCGCCGGCGGGAGGAAGCTGAACAAGGAGCAGGAGGAGGTGCTCCGATCCAAGCCCGTCGTCGTCGCGCTCATCGACGAGCTCGAGCGGATGCGCGCCCCTCTCGCCGCCGCCCTCGTCGACGAGCTCTCCTCCCGCCCCGCCCCTTCCCCCTCCTCCGCGGCGCCGCCCGCCTCCTCCTCCTCCGCCACCGGCGCAGATTCGTCCGTCGTCGAGGATCTCCTTGCGCTCATCTACTTCGGCACCCTCTTCGATGTCAAGCCGCAGACCGAGTTCGTCGCCACCATGGTCGCGCGCGCCCAGGAGCGGGACTGCTGCATCACCTACGACTATGTCACGGAGGACGCGGCCGACCTGCTGCACCTGTCCGATCTCGACATGGTGTCTGCTCTGGCCGCCCTTGCCGCCTCGCGCCCTGCCGCGGCGGTGGGCGTCTCGCACCGCGACGCGCTCCAGGCCTGTGCGCAGCACGCCCGCCTCTGGCTCCGCCGTGCCGATGAGCCAATCCACCCCGAATCCAGCATCACTTGTAAGCATAGGGGTTTATAATGTTGTTTGATTTGAGCTGCTGATTGGATGATGTACATATCCGTTATGCCTTATTTGGTTACAGATGCTGCGGTTAGAGCGAAGTTGGACAAGATCATGGCTTCAGACTACTACACAGCGCAGCCGGAGATGCCAGAGATGGGGGCTGCGGTTGATCTGTCAGCTGCTGTTGGGAGCTATGGAACCGGCGCTGCTGTGCAGGAGAGCATGGTTGTGTCACCAGAGGCATCAGCAGTGGAGGAGAGCCTAATGGTTGAAGGACACAAGGTGAAAAAATATTTGTTCTTTTGTTGCCATTAAACTTTACCTGGTGTGGCCCAATGATTGTTGTCCTGGTAACTTTATCATGCTGTGGATTGATGATGGATTTGATGCAGTACAATATGTTATTATTGCTGCTGCTTGTACTATTATATTTGGTCTGATTTTGTTGTCTAGTGCTATTATTATGATCAACTATGGAAAACTACTTCAGTTGGGGGTAAAGATTGTAAGGTAGATCCAAATTGTGTTTGTCAAGAGCTTTCAGTTAGATAACTTGCATATGCTTTATGTGATGACAAATGACAGTTAGTGCCCGTGTGTGAGAATTCTGCTGGAAAAAGTTCATGTGTCCCATTTAACTTGCCACTGTTTGTTTGTACTACACCATGATATTTGTATTATTCTGGGTCTGATGTCACAAGTATCTGAAGTAGAAAGCATCTGAATATTCCACTATATAGTTGCCAAAGATTTTAGATTGCTGCTGTTGGAAATTGATATGCTTTGCAATAGTGTATCTCTAATTGATTATTTTGTAGTAGATAAATATACTACTATGTTCTATCTTGCCTGCTATCATTTTGAAAGCATGATATAAGATGTCGGGGTTCAAAATTACAACTTCCATGAACTTTTTATGTTTAAGATTTTTTATAAGGTCCTTGAAAGATCTATTTTTTCTGTACATGTTCTTTTTTTTGACCAGTTAAGTCCCATGGATGGATTTGGTCTACAAAATCTTCTCTTTTTCAATTCGTGTAACTTAAGTTTGATATGCTTTGTCTGCAATAATATACTACTTATAGATTGTTATACTGAAGTATTGCTTCTCTGATGCCTTAATGCATATATTTTCGAGTTTTAGACATTCACGTTTTTTATTTTACTGCTTTTCTACTGTGAATATTATCTATTGTACAGCCATGCATCCTTGACAAGCAACTTTTACCAATTCGCTTGGTGCCTGCAATTTGCATCTTAAACTTTGAGTTGCCTACTTATTCTTTTATAGGTTCATCCATAAACCCACCAATAACCACTAACCAGTACTGACAATGGTGATTATATTTATTCTAAAATCATGATAAAGTGACGTAATTCAATGTGGATATGTTTATAACTGTTTCCATTTGTTCTGAGTCATGTGCAACTAGGTCTACAGTCTACTGATCTAGTTGGCATGAACATCCTGTTCTGATGATTTTTTGAACACACCAAATTGCTTTCTCATCTAGAGCTCTTGTTTCATCATATCTGAAGTCATCATTAACAAATAAAAACTAGAACTTATCGCAGACAACAGTCATACCATGTTAGACTTATCTTATTGTGATAGTTCTGGAGTTCTGCTATGAATTTTAGGTAAATTTCTTATGAGCACATGTTCAATGTTCATTGCAGAAAAATGCTTAGATAATATTGAACCACTATGCAAATTTTTATAGCAACTACCATTATGGAGTTCATTTTGTCCAAAAAAATGCCATTAACTCTCTTCTGGCAGTATTTAGGCATGCCAACTCCTTTAATGGTATCTGTCATACATGTTTTCATTCATCAAGTTGATAACACCTAAGTGAAGCAATTAGAGAAAATGTAGTGCAAGAAAAAAAAGGGAAAATAATCGTTTTGCACCTATAAGTTGTAGGTATCATTGTCATTCCCATTTGTTGGAATAGAACACAAGCCGACAGTAAGGACTATGTTTCACTGTAGTACACCACATATGGTTGGTTCAGGCATAGTCCTCCCTTTTTTAACCTAATGTGGTAGGAGGTTGGATAACCTTGTTGATGTACCCTTTATATGCTTATTTCCCCATTCACACTTATAGGGTGGTTGATATTTTTTGTATGATTGAGCATTGAAGTGTGATTTGAGTTTTTAAAATATTTTATTTTCTTTGTCATTATTCATTTGAGGAGACACCTAGCCAGCTCTTCTGTCTATATATAATCTGGCTATAGAAGTGCCGTAAAGTCACATCTATAATCATTTCTCACTCTGTAGTATGTAATATTGGGCAACTGGTAAGATTCTATTTTTGGTTGAACAAAATGCTGGAAATTTTATCTTTAGCTTTGTCACATGGATAAGCTGAGTCCCCTCAGATAGGGATTGCCAAATAGCACTGTACTTGTTTATATTTTGAGCTTTGAAGTGCCTATCTTGTCCATGTTTGTGCATGATAATTTTTTTGTGAAGGAACATGGCAAACTTAGGCTGTGTTCTTTATGGATGATTGGACAGATTATGGACAATCGTACATAGGGGTGGATTAACCAAAAGATTAGCTTAGAACTAGTTACTTACAATGCTGATGTAGAAAGTTTTTGGAGAAATTGTGGTTTGAGAACTGTGGTACGTATAATCCATAAGTCCATAAACTGGAAATGATGCATCCTTACATAACTTGATTGTGTCTTTTTAAATTAGGAACAGCAATAACAAATGGAGGTATAGAGAAGGATAAAGATTAGATTATTTTGACGACTACAGACTTTGTATATGCGATTTGTCGATGTTGCAAGATAACATCAGTTCATAGGAAGCAACAAAATGAAGGATATATTTTCATCATTGTTCTATTTTTCTTGCGTTATTAATTCTTATGCATCGATATCCTTTTTTAGTATGACCAAAGTTGTGCCTTTAATGGTATGTGTGGATTTTTTTACTGTGCCTGTGTAATTTAGTACTGTTGAAATTGCTGGCATAGTGAGGTCATTATATATTATTATTTGTAGTATGTGCTGGCATAGTGAGCTCATTATATATTATTATTTGTAGTATTTGCTGGCATAGTGAGCCCATTATATATTATTATTTGTAGTATTTGCTAGAAGAGTCCTTTTGACAAAGTTCGTGATGTTTGCAACATCTTCGGCATCACAAAGATTGCATCTTTTGGTTTACGTTTGTATAGACTGAGCAATATTTAGATAGAACATATTATAATTGTGAGGTTAGAATTGTGTCCATTATCAATTGCGATGGATTGTGTGTGGGCATAATTGCTCGAAATTGTCATTAGCTGATTTTGCATCTAGTACACTGTAGAGGCATTTCTACAAGAGAGAATTTTTTTTAGTTTGGATGGGATTTGACTTAGGAAACCAGAAGGTCTATTAATCTGTGAGCAAATGTTGTGATTAATTTGTTTTGTGCTGTGTAGGCGCGCCTATATCTTGTTTGCTGATATCTTGTATTTTATTTATTGACAGGATGAGAAGGAGGTTTCGCAGGCTACAGAAATCTACAATGATAATCAGCCTAATGTAGCTGATGCTCAGAATGTGGTATTTGCCAATGATCTGTTGATATTTCTGTATGCAATATGTTTCCTTCTCATACTGACTGACTACATAACTTCAGGAGGATGAAGTCCCTGTGAATCCTTCTGAAGAGTTCTCCTCAGCAGAGGTGGAGCAGGAGAAGTTTGAAGCAGATGTGGAGGAACAAGAGAGGAATGCAGATCAGCAGTTCACTTCTCGACGGCCTTACCAGAACCAGCGTGGTGGTGGTGGTCGAGGTGGTGGCAGGAGGGGTTATCAGAATGGAGGTCGTGGTGGACGTGGAGGCCGAGGAATGGGCAGCGGTGGATACCAGAATGGCCGTGGTGGCGGCGGCGGCGGTGGTTACCAGAATGGCCGTGGTGGGGGTGGTGGGTACTACTATAATGAGCCTGGTTACTACCAGCAGAGGGGGTACAGCAACCGAGGCAGGGGTGGTCGCTCTGGTGGTGGCAACTCTTATTACAACAATCAAGGTGGAGATTCACAGGGAGGTGGCCATGCGCATCCTGGGAGGGTTGAGCTGGGCGCAAACGCATAGCTTCCTAACTATTTTGCTTGGAGGAGTGAGTGTTACGCGAGGAGAGGACATAATCTGTGGGAGCCATTTTGTTATTATAGAACTAACTTAGCCCGTTATTATGTCACATTTGCCCCCTTCTGTGAGTTATTTTGTCACTCCAATGACTTTCATATGGATGGTTGGTTGATAATGTGGAATACTTTGAGGAAGTAGTTTAAGGTAATATTCGTTCTCCTTAATTCTGTTTCTTGGGTTCATGTGTAGTGATTGTTTTTCTTCTCTTCTCATTTTCAGTTTATGAGATTTATCATGCATCTGCGGATCTGCCGTCTACATATTACAACATCAACATGATACACATAATTGCTGCTGCTTTTTTTTTTCCTTGATGAGTTGCCTTCATAGATTATTTTCCTTCATGAGTTGGCTAAATTTTGCCAACTCAATTACCAAGTTTTTACGTCCGGTACTGTACCATCTTTTTTTTTCTTTTGTGAGGATTATTTTAGTAGCTGTTCTTCTATGACAACCCTGCAAACGTCACCAGGTGCGACCGTGTGTTGTGTACCTGGCCATTCTGAGCCAAACTGCGGTTATGTGCTCTATGTGCAACATTTTTTTGTTTATATTTTTTTTGTCTCTTGCATACCTAACCAGTATGTTGCTTTGTTTATACATGCATTCAGCTCGAGGATATGTTCTGGTCGGACTTAATCAGACAGCTGACCTAGAGTTTCTTGTTCTGAGAAGACGCGTGCCAAGTTTCTGCTGAGCGAATAGACACGGACACTGCCACATCTTCACACTCCACCTAAATTACTTGACCATTTCTCAACCACCATTCCACCAAAACATTTCTGTCTACAAAAAACACATGTAATCCTGTTTATCACGCTGACTTTAGCAGGACTCGGCTAAACCGGACAGGTTGATTAGTGTCTGTGTGTGTGTGAGAGAGAGAGAGAGAGAGAGAGAGTGTCGAATGGCATGGTAATTAGCAGGGCACTTGCTTTCGGAAGGAGCGAAATCATGCGTACTAATCATGGCCCGGTGCACGTCGCTTCATGCCTTAATCATGACACTGCATGTTAGCTCCTCCCAAAACCTTTGACCATTGCCTTTCTAATTAGCACTTTTTTAATTTGCTTAATCCGATCAAAGCGGAAGGGAATTGTTGTACTCACCTTTCTAGCTTGCACAGTTCCTCCGTCCTTTCGCGCCGATTCCATCATTAGCTCTCACTCGCTGTCTCTGTGGTCCTCTCTTACTTGGAGGTTGGTATTTTTTTTCGATTATATACATGACAGAACACGCGTTACTACGCATAAATTTATGATCTCACAAAACTATAATTAAAAACTTATTTTTATGCGTGTAATATTTATGGATATAAAAAATTATTAAATTAGTCCTAATGGGTGGGTCATGTACACCACACAAGTGCTTTTCCGGCATTTCTAAATTCTAAGCTTGATTAAGGTTCATTAATTGCATCAGCTGCCATGCTTGTGGTGGAGATTGTAAGAGAGAAATTTTGGTTTCTGAGTCACCTCACTCGTGGTTAGGATACAAGTAGATCGACATGCAAACCTATTTATAAATAAAATTAATGGGTAATCTGTTAATTGATTCGCGAGTTACCCACTAATATAATTTATAAGTGAATTTACGAGTTGATTCACTTACATCTCTACATCTCTAGGTGCGATAAACCGGGCCACGACACGAGAAACTATAAATTATCTATTTATTTGATCTATAAATGAATTTACGAATCGACTCATTTACATTCCTACTATGATATGATATGGGATGTACTCTTACTTCTATGTGGGCTATGACGAGATGTTGGGAGTTGGATATGTGTCATGTCATATGAATTGATCACGAACAAAACATGTGCACACGTCTGGTCACTTGGTCAGTCAGCGTGTCCACATTTCAATTCTGTCTTGATCGCAACAAACAAACAAACGGTAGCTTAGCTATATCTGAGGGACTGGGACGCGTTACTAGTGATGCAATTAAGCGGGTAGCTCACACAACAGCTCCTTTTTCATCCATTCATTTGTAAGGGTGTGTTTGAGATGTGAAAAAGGAGAACTACAAAAAGAGATAATTCATTAGCACATACTTAATTAAATATTAATTATTTTAAAATTTTAAAAATAAATTAATATGGTTTTTTAAAATAATTTTTTTTTTAAAAAAAAAACACATCATTTAACAATTAGGATGTATTTCTTCTCACTTTGTTGTAGGAACAAATACGGTCTAGAGCTTTGCACGCGTCAATCTTCAGATACCACCAGGGGATGCAAGTGGAGTAGACAAGCGGTTTTTTTCTAATTATTATAATTCTAGTGTATTTTTACTTCTAAAATTTTGTAGGTCTTTATGTGAGTAATGGTGTTGCCCAGTTGTATATTTTGTAATAACAGAATAAATCCTGAACTTTTTTCAAAGAAAGTATAGACACTTGCATGCCTGAATGCCGGCTCGTGGTCGTTTTGGACCCTTTGTGCTGGAATCCACACGGCAGCAGCGAGATCGATCCCCCAGATCGACCCCAGCTGCGCGACATGATGAACAACAAACAGATCAGGGAACAACACACGTCAAGCTAATTAAGCATGCACACAAGCTGCAGGCTAATCGATCAGCTGACTAGCTGCATATACGATACGAGGCCAAATTCTGCATTTGAGCCAAAGGCAGCTAGCTAGTAGCTATACACGCCTACACCGGAGACCAACTCAATGGACCGACGCAATGCAAAGAGGCAGCAGCAACTCGACACTTCGACAGCAACGGAAAGGAAGAAGAAAAGAAAAGTTGAATAAAAAGGAACAGTTCGAGCTAGAAAATGGTTTGGATCGAGACAGCAAAGGAATCAATTAGTAATTTATAATCCTGCATCTTCGTAAAGCTGTCTCTCGTACTAGGAAGCTACGCATCCTTTCACCCGCATCAAAACTTCAGATTCATATACTAGCAGTATATGCATCATCACGTAGTAGGAGTAGTATGATATATGGTCCCTTTCTTTCTTCATTTCTCATCTCTACTACTCCCATCTCTCGACACGACGTAGCCCTGAAGCAAAGCTACCTCTTTCTCTTTCTACCCTGCTTTGATCCGCCATGCATGCATCATGCGTGCACTGATGCTTCTTACCTGATCAGAGTTTTACTCAGAGCTCATCAAAAAATAAAAACTAGTAATATTCGATTGATTAATTCATTTTGTACTTTTTCCTTTTTTTCTCTGTCGATTCGATCTCATTGCTATTGCGTGCTGTTGTGTTCATCCGTTTGGACTTAGACCGCTTCAAGACCGCGGCCGCTTCTTCTCCCTCTTCTCTTCCTCCCGCCCGTCTCTCGCCACCATTGATTCATACTATATATAATTTGCGGCGTAATTTTCCTGGTTTATTTATGCTTCTTGTACATCCAAGCTAAGCTATAGACATAGAGATGGGTGAGAGATTTAGTGGTAGAAGCTAACTAAAGAGGTAGATAGCTGTGGTGAGGAAGTTTCCAGAAGCTTCTAGAAGATCGCCATGGGCAACACGTGCTGCGTCGCTCCGGCTACTACCGACGAGGCAGAGCCCAGGAGGGTGGACGCGCCGCCGCGAGATCATCATGCGGCCAAGAAGCCGCCGGCGGCGACGACGGCGACGAGGCAGAGGCATGGCCAAGAACCCAAGCCCAAGCCCAGGGCGAGGGCGAGGGACAAGACGAAGCCCAACCCGTACGACTGGGCGCCGCCGCGGGTGCTGCCGGCGAGGGGCGGCGGCGCGGCAGCGGTGCGCGTGCTGGAGGGCGTGGTGCCGCACCACCCGCGGCTGCGCGTGACGGACAAGTACCAGCTCGGCCGGGAGCTCGGCCGCGGCGAGTTCGGCGTGACGCACCTCGCCACGGACCGCGCGACGCGGGAGCGGCTGGCGTGCAAGTCGATTCCGAAGCGGCGCCTCCGCACCGCCGTGGACGTCGCCGACGTGCGGCGCGAGGTGGCCATCATGGCGTCCCTCCCGGACCACCCGGCGCTGGTGCGCCTCCGCGCCGCCTACGAGGACGCTGAGGCGGTGCACCTGGTGATGGAGCTGTGCGACGGCGGGGAGCTGTTCGACCGGATCGTGGCGAGGGGCAGGTACACGGAGCGCGCCGCGGCGGCCGCGGCGAGGACCGTGGCGGAGGTGGTGCGCGCGTGCCACGCGCACGGCGTGATGCACCGCGACCTCAAGCCGGAGAACTTCCTCTACGCCGGTAAGAGCGAGGACGCGCAGCTCAAGGCCATCGACTTCGGCCTCTCCGTCTTCTTCCGACCAGGTCACCTTCTCTTTCTCTTTGCTTGCTTCTTCCACTGCAATGCATGCACGCTTGAACAAAACAGTTCTTTTTTCTTCCCCATTTCTTTGTTTTTTTCAGAACATATTAGTGCTAGTAGATATTCTCAAAGATCCTACTGAAAGAATTTTTTTTGAGATTTTCACTATCTCAAAAATCCCATTGCAAGAAATTTGGGAGATTTTCGCTATCTCAAAGATTGAACTGCAAATAAATTTGGAGCTTTTCACAATATCAATGATCAGATTGCAAAAAGTTTCTTTTCACAATCTCAAAACTGTAAATAAACTGGGAGCTTTTTCAAAATATCAATGATGAAATTGCAAAAAAAATGTTTTTTTCACAGTGTGAAATATCGATTGCAATAGAACGGAGCTTTTTGCCCAAATGCTCAAACTAGTTTTGCAGTTGTTTTTTTAGGTTGCACGTGGATTCTTTTGAGAATTATAATACTATAAGCACAATTGGGAATAGTTAATAGTCCCCTGCTACAACTTTTCAAAAGATCCATTCTGTTATAAAAGGTGAAATTTTATCCCCATTTCTTAAACACATTATCTTTTCACGGGTGCCAAATCATAAAGCACAAAACACCGCCAAATGATCAAAGGGCAGGTAGTACATATAAAACCTCAGTAGGAGCTTTTTGTAAAGTTATTATATAAAAAACATATCTTTAGTAGAGAAATTTTATGGTACTTAGGTCTTGTTCGATTCTTCAACAAGGATGAAGATTAAGTGCACATGTAAAACGAGACAAATCATTAATATATGATTAATTAAATTTTAATTATTAAAAACTTAAAAAATAAATTTATTTGATTTTTTATAGTAACTTCTATGTAGAAAATTTTCACACGAAACTCACCGTTTAATGATTTGAAAAACGTGCTAACAAAAACCAAAGAAAAATTTATATCTTATCGAAGTTTGGAACGAAACCTTTAAGAGGTACTCTCTTCAGCCATTCGCATTTGACGTTGGAAGAACCAAACTTAGTTCTGTTGACGTCAAATATAAACGAATCGAGAGAGTGAGAAACAATTTTTGCAGCGAGAGATACCGAAAACATGATGCCTCACAGAGCCTCATAAAAACCCTGCAAAATCACTCTTATTAAAAAAGAATCATAAACATGGATAACAACGCATTACTAACAAAATGTGAACCCATAGCTGGTCGGCTAGCCAACCCAAATTTGAGTCCCTCCCTTTTGTAAATTTGGTGTGCGGTGAAAATAGAACAGGTCGGCGTACGATTCGGTGCCCTCTTGCGCCTGAGTTTCACTTTCACCGGCGGAAGAAAGAACAGTCTGCATTTGAAACGGCATCTGATCGTGACGGTGAGCCAAAAAAACCGAGCCGATTCTGCCCGGAATTTCAGAGAAAAAGTCTGTGGACGCTGGGTCAGATCATGCTACTCATCTCGGCAGAGATGCATCACGCCGTCCTCTGTGTTTTAGCTTTACTTGGTCAGTGAGTTCGCCTTGCCCACAGCCTCGTCAACCTACCACAAAGCTGAATTTCTTTTTTAATGATAGTAGAAAAAAATTATAAAACTTAACCCTAAAATTCTTTTGAAAAATGGATTAAAAAACCCAGTCTCTACGTCTAAACTGAATATACACAGCCACATAACCCTGAAAAACTATAATTAAAAAAGAGAGAGAAAAGAAACAAAACCACCACCACACGCCGAGCTATTTTGCATACTTGCGTCCACACTGTTGCGAGGTCGTGGTCAGCAGCAGATTGCTGTCAAGATCTTAATTAAGATAAGCAAGATCGGTGTCAGGATCTTACGATAATAGACGAGTCGCTCTTGTTAAGTCCTCAGGGAAAAAAAACTATCACTCTTGTTCTTAATTCTTGTTCCTCTTTGATGTTGCATGGCCGAATTGATTGAGCTGGACAGATCATTTCAGAATACAGTCAGCTCGTACCGTTATTGCTTGGAATGTAAGAATGGTGGTAAAAATATGAATAGAAAATAAGCAAAGTTTTAATATAAATACATATCTGATCTTCTCTCTCTTCAGACTCGCTGAACCTTCTCAAAGGCTCCTTTTATACTGAGAACACAATTCACCTTACATAACAAAGGATTCGTATAATACAAAAGCCACACATGAATAACCTTTTTATAGGCTAAAATAAATACAAGTATTGGATGAGAGAGAGACTAGGGATTGTTTTAACTTTACTCCAAAATATTCATGCATTGAGCAATCCAAAGGAATTTCATGCGATTTTTATATCTACAATCCTTTGCTCAAATAAATGGAAAATTTTATATAGGATTTGAATTCTACAGAACTCCTTGACAAGTCCTTTGTTCTAAACAGAGCTCGCCATTCTGCACATTCGCGTTCAAGAAAAAAAAACAATTTGCACATTGACACGATCTTTCAAGCATAATATTGACCATCACTTTGTATCATAATGCAGTGATAAAATTCCAGTGTATTTTGCTTATCCATATTGAACGTTTAAACTGAATTTTTATTTATAGTTTTAAAAGTCTAAATGCATATCTAAAGCCTCAAAATATGGGGTTAACTGTACATTTGTCGATTAATTTTCTCTTAAACATAATACAATTATAATGTAATTATATAATAACTTGCATGTAACTATAATACACTTTTGTATGTAGTAACTTTCATAAATCACACAATAATAGTTATTTTCGTGAAGCGGCGGAGATCAGGAGACCGAATCTCCTTGTGATTTTTTTTTCTTTTCAGCTTGCACGAATAAGTAAATCTAGCAGTTTAAAATTATGTGAAAGTTACATTGTAGCTATATGAAAGGTACAATATAATTACACTATAATTATACTATATTTATATTTGATAAATTTTTGGAAGGAAATCTGTCGACAAATATATGGGAAAATCGCAAAATATTTGTGACAAGAGAGAGCCTAGAGAGAGTGTGACTTTGAGATGGGCCGGCCTACTTGCAGTCTCTGCAGATAGGCCCAGTGGATTTCACACGACCCATGTTTTAAATCGAGCCTTTTCAAACCCCCCCCCCCCCCCCCCCAAAAAAAAAGAAAAGAAAACTGACTTGGCAAAGAAAACGAAACAGGGGAGAGGTTCAGGGAGATCGTGGGGAGCCCGTACTACATGGCGCCGGAGGTGCTCCGGCGAGACTACGGCCCGGAGGTGGACATCTGGAGCGCTGGCGTCATCCTCTACATCCTCCTCTGCGGCGTCCCGCCGTTCTGGGCCGAGACCGAGCAGGGCGTAGCGCGCGCCATCCTCCGCGGCGCCGTCGACTTCGACCGCGAGCCCTGGCCACGCATCTCCCGCGCCGCCAAGTCCCTCGTCCGCCAGATGCTCGACGTGGACCCGCGCCGCCGCCCCACCGCCCAGCAGGTTCTCGACCACCCCTGGCTCCACCACGCCGCCCGCGCCCCCAACGTCCCCCTCGGCGACGTCGTCCGCGCCCGCCTCAAGCAGTTCTCCCTCATGAACCGCTTCAAGAAGAAGGCCATGCGGGTACGTGCGTGCGTGCTCTGCTCTTGATGTCGCGTCGTCTCCGGCGATGGCGAGCTGTGTCTGTGTCTGTGTCTGACCGCCCAGGCGATGTACGCAGGTGATCGCGGAACACCTGTCGGTGGAGGAGGTGGAGGTTATCAGGGAGATGTTCGCGCTCATGGACACCGACAACAACGGCAAGGTCACGCTCCAGGAGCTCAAGGATGGCCTCACCAAGGTCGGCTCCAAGCTCGCCGAGCCCGAGATGGAGCTTCTCATGGAGGCCGTAAGCTTCTACCCTTCTTCGTCTTCTTCAAGATAGCAATGGCGGCAATGGCGAGCTAATGGAAGGTTCTTGGTTTTGCATGCAGGCGGATGTGGACGGCAACGGGTACCTGGACTACGGCGCGTTCGTGGCGGTGACCATCCACCTGCAGCGCCTCTCCAACGACAACCACCTCCGCACGGCCTTCCTCTTCTTCGACAAGGACGGCAGCGGCTACATCGAGCGCGCCGAGCTCGCCGACGCCCTCGCCGACGACTCCGGCCACGCCGACGACGCCGTGCTCGACCACATCCTTAGAGAAGTCGACACTGACAAGGTAGCACACGCTTCCACTACATTAATTTGCAACACAAAATGTTCTGAATCTGAAACTGATCGTTCAGTCTCTGAATTTACACATGGTTTTTGCAACGCAGGATGGGCGGATCAGCTACGAAGAGTTCGTGGCGATGATGAAATCAGGGACGGATTGGAGGAAGGCGTCGCGGCAATACTCCAGGGAGCGGTTCAAGACGCTAAGCAACAGCCTCATGAAGGACGGTTCGCTCACCATGGCTCGCTAGCTTGACGAATTCAGTCAATTCAGACTTGAGAATTCATTGAGAAAATGAGATCGATGCAATGGTCGGTTTTTGATGCATACAACATCATTCGAATTTGAATTTGAATTTCCTGGTACGTGTTTCATTTCGTCCAATTTTCTTTGTACAATCTACTGTAGATCGGTCGTCTATCTGAACCTTCTTGTGTAGGATGTGTTAGTGAATATGCTGGGATTGTTTCAGCACTAGTTGTACGTCTTTGAAATTACGTCGGGTGTAATTATGTGGTACGGTGGTAATCAAGCAAATTTACAGCAAATTCGTTGTGATGATCTGTACTAATATGCATCAGGTTCACACAAAATCTCTTGTCAGCCTTTCTCGTGGCGGTAGAGAGGACACGCTCTTTTCATGGCGCCGCCGAGATATTCTCCGCATTGCATCGACGACTATAGTCTCACTATAATATCACACTGTATATAGCTTGATTTGCTCGGCATCCTGGAGGAGTGGAGGGCTAGGGCTAGCTAGCTTAGCTCGCCATGGCCGCGAGCTTCCATGCCGCTCTCCTCCTCCTCCTCTTCTTCCTCCTCAATCTCGCCGGCCACTGGGAAGAAGCCCTCTCGGTGGCCGGGCGAGACCATCCGCCGCCGGCCTTCGAGCTGTACGGTGTGAGCATGAAAGGCGCCGACGGCGACGTGGTGCACCTAGCCATGCACAAGCACGACTACTCCTTCGCCGGCTTCGCCAACCGGAGCGGCCACTGGCATGTCTTCCGTGGCGACGAGGCCGTCCTGCCCAACGCCAGGCCCCTCCCGTTCCGCAACACCTACCGCGACCTCATCGGCGGCCTCGAGAACGTCCCCAACCTGCCGCTCGGAAAGCAGCCTCGCTGCGGGCCATCCGGGCGCTGTCCTCCTACGACGCGGACGCCGCCGCCGACGCCGGCGAGGAGGTGAAGCGCGGCGTGGCGGCGCTGTCGGTGGTGCTGACCCAGGCGGCGCGGCTGAGGCCGATCATGGAGACGGTGGACGACGGGTGGGAGAGCGGCGAGGCGCGCGTGGCGGCCAAGCACCTGCCGTACATCGAGCACTGGGACACCATGTCGTTCGAGGTCATCCGGTGGAGGCGCACCGGGAGGTGGGACGGGCCGTTCACCGAGCTGCTGAGGAGGCGTGCCGGCATCGGCAGCGCCGACGAGGCGCTCGCCGTGGCCCGCGTGATCGCGAACAAGAGCTTCGTGCAGCTGCTGCGGGCTCACAGCCGCAGCGCCTGATGCATTTCTGGTTGATCGTGCTGCGTGCCGCATTGCTGCATGCGTGCTGTTTCTCTGAATAAACGTATCTCCAGGCTGTGATCGGGAGACTCCACCTCCCTGCACAGAAAACGAGAAATATGAGTTAAAAAGAAGAAAAAAAAACATAGTGCTAGTGTAATAGTAGTGTGTTAGCGTTCGGTTGCTGATTTTCTGTGTGTTCCGTGTGTTCTGTTCCGAATGGAGGATATCTTAATTTTACTGTGTTCGAGTCCTGTGGTTGCTGTTGTTTTTCAGATCACGCCCATGTTCGGTTCCTGACTTTCCTGTGCTTGATTGATCAGATCTCCACGTTCCCACAATCCCACATGTTTGTGGCCATGTTGAGAGACAGTTCACATCAAAGGATCTACTTCCGTTACAATGAGGCACTTAATTTGCTTGATTGATGGGTTTCCCTTCGATATAAATTGCCATCACCCTGTATCACTCTTTTTTCCCCTTATGGGGATAAAACTTATTGGACGTATGTATGCCCGTTGGTATATGCCGGAGACTTAAACCATTTTCATTGTCAAAAGAAGACAAGTCAAATTCAGCAATCAAATTCATGAATTGTGTTAGAATTTGTGTCGAATATATATACAAAGTTGGTTACAATTTAGGATTTGAAGTTGTACTATGTATAGGAATAGAGTAAGAGTCGGACTCTATCCTAGAATCTCTCTTAAATAGAGTGGCACACCTATTGTAACGCATAGCGACATGCGACTTAGCACAGTGAGAGGGAGCGGTTGCCGGTGGCGTCCGGCCATGAGTCGTTGTAACTCTAATATGCTGTAATATGTTGGATCCAGGAGGAGCGCCCGTAATCAGTGCTCTGGGGATATAGGCTTCGGTTGAACCTCGTTAACAAATATCGTGCCTCGATGTTGTCTTCAATATATATCTTCTATGGCGTTTCTTTCATGTTTGGTTATCGATGTACTATCGGGGCCGGTTTTATAACAAATGATATCAGAGCCTGCGAGAGATCCATTATAGAGGTGCGAGGGAGGTGCTTCACGCCGCGACGACTACACAAGATGTCCAGGGACTGGCATGGATGCAAGGTGGAGCACGACGGCGATCAACGGAATTTGATCGGTGGATCGAACACTTTAAACGGCGGTCTGAACCGTTCAATGGCTGCTTTCAATAGGGAGACGACTAGACGTGGTGCTCGGGTTGATGGCGGCGGAAGCGATTGGCGATCCAATAGATGGGTCAGACACTTCGAGCGAGTGGCCCGGACTTTCTGGTGAGCTACTCTCAATAGGGAGTGGCTGGCCAAACGCTCGGGGTTGATTGAAGCTAGAGGCGATTGGTGTTCTTGATCGGTGGAATAGAACACTCCGGGTGGGGTGGCCCGGGCCTTTCGGTGAGTTGCGTTCGACGGGGAGACGGCTAGACGTAGTGCTCGGGTCGTTTGGCGGTTGAGAAGACGACATGGCGATTTGTCAGCTTCGGCTCGCAGCTAGATTGACGGGTGCTCAATCGAAGGTCGGAGCGGATTTGTTGGCGATGAAATTCAGGAGGCAGGAACATGGCTTGGTGTGGTCGTCATGTAGGTGCCGGCGGAGCTTGTGCGGGCTGTTTTCGGCGAAGGAAAGAACCAGGTACTGGTGGAGGAGTGGTGGCGGAGACCGTCCTCGATAGAGGCGGTGGCGGCTCCTGTGTCGGGGTAGGTGTACGGGCGGGCGCGAGCCCTGGCGCTCGGCTCCATCTCGTGTAAGTGCATTGTGGCTCAGTGTGGGTCTAGGTGGACATGAACAAAAGCGAGTTGGATAGATCGATGTGCAAGACATGGACTTGGTTGACCGGATAAGAAAAGGAGTCACTTTTTTGTACCGGTTAGCGGACGTTGCTTATGTTCACATTGGGTCGTACTGTTCGTAGATACTGTTCATTTAGCCGGATAATATTCATGATCGTTCGCGTGGACATGGTTCTGCTCCAATTGGTTGTAAATCTGATTTGAACAGGGAAATGAAAGAAAGGACCCAGGCAATAGCGGGTCGAATATGTTGATGGAATCAACAGGTTGTTTGGCAGTACAGTGTATATCCAGGATCTGCGGGGTTTGCAAGATGGGGATATATGAAATCTGCGTCACTGAAGAGGAAGAGCAAGTGCTATGGTGGTAATTTCTTCGGGTGATTCAAGGCAATGGTGAATTTTCTCATAGTATCATGGGTTTAATCTACGGATGCGGAAAAGCGTGGATGTTGGATTTGTTAGCTCGGTTCATAAGGCGGAGGGAAGAAAAGGTTCTCTTCATGTCTGGTGAGTTTGATTTATCTATTTGGTGATGACATCGGTTATTTGGCCATGGATTAGATCAAGTCAAATTTAAGACAACAGATGGAGGTGAACATGATCTTTGAGGAGTCTATGATGTGTCAGCTAGGAAGGATTCAATTTCGCTTGGCAACACGACTGTGGTGATATGAGAGAAGATGGAGCATTGTTACAAGTGGAGTCAAGAGAAAGAAGTTACAAGGATAGCAGAGTCTCTTGTTTACGGTGAGCTTGGTGAAGGGTCGTCGGGATGGCTCGGTGTGAGCAACAGAAGGACCAAATAAAGTCATGGTACACGGAGGTTTGAGCAAGTAACAGATTCGGATTGGCGTGGCATATTCGCCAAGGTGGAGTTTGTTAGAGTTTGTGTCAAATATGTGTACAAAGTCAGTTTTAGTTTAGGACTTGGAGTTGTACTGGGTATAGAAATAGAGTAAGAGTCGGTCTCTATCCTAAGATCTCTCTTAAATAGAGGGGCATACCTATTGTAACCGCATAGCGACATGGCGACTTAGTATAGCGAGAGGGAGCGGCTGCCGGCGCTGTCCGGTCGCGAGTCATTGTAACTCTGGTATGCTGTAATATGCTGAATCGGGGAGGAGCGCCCGTAATTAGTGCCTTAGGGATGTAGGCTTCAGCTGAACCTCGTTAACAAATATCGTGCATCGGTGTTGTCTTCAATATTGGATCTTCTATGACGTTTGTTTCACGTTTGGTTATCGATGTACTATCGAGGTCTTCGATAGTTGTTAAAGAGCATCTCCAACAGAGTTGCTATTTTCAGCTCTCCAAATGTTCCATTGGACCAACTTGCCAAATATGCTTTTCACTCCAACAGTCTTTTCATTACACTCTCTAATCTGATAGTAGGTCCCGCATATCAGTCTCTCTGTACTTCTTCCTCACGCCCATAAGCCTATTGGATCTTTCCCCTCCGCACCATAGATCCTACCCACGCGACAGCAGCAAGTGAAACCGCAGGAGCAGGAGGACGACAACATGGCGATGATGATGACAAGGTGGCCGAGGGCAGGCTCGCCATACCACTGGTTGGCAACGAATCGGCGCTGGAGGGCATGGCAACATCGCAGGAGGGGTCGATGTTGGGTAGGCGGATGAGCTCGTCAGCGTCAGAGGAGAAGGAGCTCGTCTGTGTCGGAGGTGAAGGTGAAAAGAGAGGCATGAAGGTGAAGATAAAGAGATAGAAAAGTGGGGGAGTTGTAGGATAGAAATCCTCCTAGAGTGGCTAAATTTGGCCAAGAGGCAGGTTCATTTGGCTAGCCAAATGGCTTGGCAAGCCGAGTAGCCATTCGGTTGGAGTGTTTTTTTTAGAGTTAATTCGATCCATGCCATTGTAAATATGTCATTTCAGATAAATGGCATTACAATTCATCTATTCGTAGCCGTATCACTAAAATTTTATAAAATGGAACCGTGCCACTGCTGTCACATTTTTCATCATCTCCTTCCTTCTCTGTCTTCTTCCTTCTCTCTTTTCATCTTCTTGCTTTGTGACGGTGGCGGTAGCAGTGAGTGTGGCGGCAGAGTAGGAGTTCGAGATTCTCCGCGACCCATTGTCGATTGTTGTGATCTCAACCACGAGCGCAAGCCACCTTTTGGTAGCACCCTACCGCCTCGTCACGCAGCCCCTCCTCCCAACACATCAATCCGGTTCTGAGGTTGGTGGTGCTCATCCGATCATGGAGTAGAAGCCGCCGTCGTCGTGACGCGACGAGGAGTAGGATGGCTGCTGGGATGCGGGAGGAGTTCCTACTGACAACGCCGACGCTTGATTTGTCAGAGTTCTGGCATCCCAACGCGTTCCCGGCACGATGAGCCTCTTCTCCCCACTGTTCGACATCGGCAACAGCGTCATTACCTTGACCCTTCCTGTGCCGGGCGACGAAGACGACAGGGACGAGGCGGAGATGCCCAGTCATGGCGGCAGCCTTGAGGTGAGACCTGCGTACCACGGCTGGACGTTCCAAATGGTGCCTGTAGGAGGTGGTTGTGGAACCGACGATGAAGAAGCGGTTGTGGCACGCGCTGGAGCGCATCGCGTCACAATCGTAGGCGTAGCGTGGGGACGAGGATCTGCTCGTCCAAGTCTGGGTGTCGACGTGGTGGTGGTGGTGGTGGGGCGGCGGCCGATATGACAGCTGCTGGGGCCCACAATGCGGGGGCAGAAAAAGAAACGCGGCGGGGAGAGGGTCGGGGGGCGGCCAAGTGTGCTTGCGGCATCCATGGCGAGGAGAGGACGTGATGGGTTGGGTGGGAGGCTAAGAGGTGGTGAAGAGAGATGGGAAAAAAAGAAGAGGGGAGTTGGAGGAAGAAGATGAATCTGACAGGTGAGTGAGGAAGAAGATAAAAAATGTAACGGCAATGTCACGGTTCTAATTTTGTAAAATTTCAGTGACACGGCTAGAAATAGATATAAAATAACATATTTACAATGGCATGGATCAAATTAACCCTTTTCTTATATAGAAAATGGCTAAACTTTGACTTACAGAATGAGATGAAGAGGTTTTTGGAGATGCTACAACTTAATGGAGAATTAGCACTGCTCTGTGCTAAAATTCGCCCAACAACTAACACCATTCGTTCATCGTGAAAAAAAAAACACCATTCATTCAACGTGCAGTCAATGCAGATGGCAGAAGCGTGTACAGGAGGCGCATGAGAATAGTACTTTACATTTCCCTTTTACAGCGCGAGGTCTACAGAACACCCCCTAAGAGATTTGCCGGATTCCCGGCCGCTTTCACCAAGGAGCGCAGGGAAGGGCACCCATGCTATTGATCAAGCACAAACATCAGTTTCAGTTGCGCAGTGTACACGAGAGCATCACAACAAACTCGTTAGATATGCTTTCCTCGTGAGAGTAGCCCACATGAACATACCAATCTCTTCTCTCAACAGTCGACATCCCTGGCCCACCTGCCATCCCTTCCCAGCTTCCGCGCAGCGCCAATCGATTTGAGCATGCATTTCCTCGACCTCCGCGGCTACAGTGCAGGTCTGCCTGATCGGCCTACATCAGAAAATTTGAAAACCACCGTTCGATAAAAAAAAAACATCTGACATTCGTACACGTCGCCAAAAATAAAGTTTTATTCCTAAAATTTTTTTTACTCATGATTAAATTAATTTAAAATTTTTATTCTTGATGACGTGGTTAAATCTTAAGTGTTCATTTTTTTTATCCAACGATAAATTTCAGTATTTATATATGATTTGCATTGCATATTTTTTTCTCGTCAGCGGAGGAGGGCCGGAATTAAGGCCCACTCAAACAAGTCCGGAATTATGTCAGTGGCACCGATGAAGGCAAGCTCCGGCGACAGCGAGACACCCAACATCGGCAAGCTTACCTCCTGTTCATTGATCACCTCCGGCGCACGTGATCTCCTTCCTCGATGGCCCTGACCTAATTAATAACTGTGCACTGAATTAAGAATATCGTCATGAACATAAATTCTGCGCTAGAGGCTTTGCTGAGGTACACAGCGCTGCACTACTTTTGTTGGGCACTGGACTATTTTTCACCATTCAATTGTATTCTCCATTCGTAAGGCTCAGCATATAGGACGCTGCTAAAATTTAAATTTTTTAAAATTTGATTTTGAAATTTTCTTCATCAAAGTTTATTTTTTATCATTAAATTTAAATTTATAAAATTTGATTTTGAAATTTTCTTCATCAAAGTTTATTTTTTACCATTACTTTTAAATTGTAACATACACATATTTGTCATGGTTACGGATAAGACATACCTCATATTTTTTGGGCTGTGAAGTATACGCATACAACATACTCTTAGGGTACAGGAAGGTTACCTTAATATTATGGAATTCGCCTAATAAATAAAGAAATTGTATCTCGAATACTCTCCGAGTTCTACTTGGAGGCCAAGACAGTCTACGGTATAAATACAAGGTCACTCAGGAGGTACGAGATCATCGAATTATAGCACAAGCCACCATTGTAGTAAAGACAATCCAAAGGACTTGATGACAATTTACCGTTTGGATCTCGTCGAGTCGTTCTCGACAGGGATCTCGTCGATACTCGATACTTTCTGTTGTTCTCTATTGTAATCTCTGTGGTTCTCGTTGTAATTCCATATAAACTGGAATAGGGTTATTACCTTACGAGGGGCCTGAATTAGTATAATCTTTGTCTTTTGTGTGCTTGATGTCGTTTCGTATAGATCTTTGTTCCAATGTACCCCAATGCCCTCAGAATACGGTCTACGGATATAACCCGTCGATAGTAACGCGCCAGGCAGGGGGACTTGGTGCTTAGGGTTTCACCGAGATGGCTTCAAGCTCAAGACCTTTCGACAACAATGTTCACATTTATCCTGGCCTAGGAGATCCTACCCAATCGGCGTTCGTTTGGATTCAAGTCGGATCCATTGTCTTTCTCGTCTTCGCCGCAACTCTAATCTTGCCTTCCCCAATACCAGTTGGGATCGAGAACGGGACCGTGAGGATGACGGAAAATAATCCTTCATCAGCTATTCCTCCTGACCAGTCAGAAAAGAGAAAGTCGACGACTTCAACTTCCCGAAGAATTCCTAAAGCGGCCAAGCCCCAAACACCCGTTGGGGGCCAGGTGCCGACAAGAAAGTCCCCTCCAAACCATGACACCTAGTGTTCGATCCACAAGACATCTCAGATCTTTCTGGTTGAATGCTGGGTAATACTTCAAGTGAAGGATGAACTCCATGCTTGCAAAGATCGAGATATCCAACGCATATCGTACAAGGTGTGGTGCCCGATCCACAAATCAAAAAGTCACAATCTTACCGACTGCAAGATCTTCTTGAAGATCACCGGATCTATGGTCCGTGTTCCCTGCTATCTGATCCACCAACATCGAGAACAACCTCGAGATGCATCGGTGGACGATAGCGAGATGGAAACCCCAGATCATCTGGTCAGATTCATTGACATCGATCCACCCCAAGCCAGGAACTCCATAGACTGCCCTCACAGACCAACACCAGTCTTTTCTGCGCACTTTGTCCTCACTCATGCGCACCCGGGAAGGACATCCCGGTCGGTCACCCATCCCTAGATTTCTCTAGGCCAAGCACGCTTAACTTTAGAGTTCTTTGGAGATGGGTTTCCGGAAAAAAAGTTCCAACTTGTTGGCATGAGTATCCTATCAATCCTATTATGCCTTGGGCCAGGGTGTTACAGTGCGTGAGCTTCAAGCATGCGAGAACATGACACACACCGGTCCGGAGGCCGTGCACATCTCCTCGACAACGTGCTCGGTGTGCTTGGTAGACGTGCCCTCCAGCTTGCCAATGAGAGAGCCCAAAGACCCCAAGACGATCATTTCATCTGGGAACTCGGGGCCCTTCTTGTGCACGCCCAAGCTACGGGCCACCATGTCAAGTCACCCGTAGTTGTCTTGGAGGCCTTGACAAAGCGACGCTAGGTTTTCCTGAGTCTCCTCCATCCTTTGCTCCCAACCTTACCGCTGTCTCTCATGCCCGGTGACCAGGTCCTTGAACTTCTTCAAGTCTCTCTGTGCTTCCACCAGCTAGGCTTCCAGCTCGGCAACGCGTTTGTCCGAAGTCAATGCTGCCTTCCTGAGGTGTTCGACTTCCGTGAGAATGTCATGGGTGTCAGATTGAAGCAAACGGTTGGCTTCTACCAGCCTGTCGATCGCCGAAAGCGGAACGACGATGGGTGAGACGCTTGGCGACGGGAGAAGTAGCGCCGGCGTGGCGACGACGATGGCGGGGGGCGTGGAGCTCTTGTCTCCGCGACCGGTGCTTTGAGCTGAGGTCGCGGGGAAAGGGTTACAACAAAAGGAAGCATATGTTACAGAAGATACTATGAGAACGCTAAATACGAAATTGAGGAAGACAATCACTTACTTGGGCTTGAACTACTTCAGGAGCACCTTCTTCCCCTGAGAAGGAGAGTTCGCGCCGAAAGTGGTTTGCAAGATATGTAAGTCAGGATCAGAGAAGCTCCATAGTATGGTTTATGGACCACAGGGAGTGTGACTAACCTCAGAACCGCTTGTCTGCACAAGCTTCCCTGCTCTGGACGACTTCATTAAAGTCGTCCACCTCCTCTTGGAGGATTTTGTCCCACTGCCACTTGGAGCATTCTGGGCAGTAGCCTGCTCCGAGATCGCCTTCTCCTTCAGAGAAGTCACAACCTGGTGGTTGGCGAGCGGGCCAATGGCGTCCGCTAGAGGCAGGACCTGCAAAATTGAGATTACTACTCTTTCGGATAACAATAGTGTGAGGAAGGATAGTAATTGAGATCACCTACGTTGATGGCGGTGTCCTTGTCCGAGGTTGGGAGGTCGCAGAGCGGGGTGAGGAGGTTGTCTGGGTCTGGTGGAGCATTGATCACCAAATGACCAACTCAGGTGGCCACAGCTCCGACATCGAGTTCTGCAAACAAGACATCAATATTAATTTACATCAATTGGCCATGAATCGGATTAAGGTCAGGAGGGTTACGAGATTGTATACCCTGAACTGAAATCCGTGTTTTGTCTTGTACCCCCGTGTACTCGTACGCGGGGTGGGTGCGAGCTTGGAAGGGCTGAATTCGACAACGTATGAAGTCTTTAGCGACTTCATACCCCGACAACTCTTGTTCTTGGAGCTCGTGGATCTTGTCTACAAAACTTTTGAGGAAAGGGATTAGGGAAGGTTTGGATGTACACAAGGGGGAGCGCTCGGGCTTCTCATCGGGGACAGCAAGGCTAGCAGGGCGGTCCTCGACATGTAGGCAGCACTATTTCGACCTCCATGATCCTCGAGAGGAAGGGCAGTTGAAGGGAATATATTTCGCCTTCATCCCATCTCAGAGGCGGAAGTCACAACAGCCATAGATTCTACGGGATTCCATCCATCTAAGCTCATAAAAATATCTAAACAGATCTAGGAAAGGCGGTACCCCATGGTACGCCTCGTAAAGGTGTGTAAAGATATTAAGAAATGCAATGGAGTTAGGGTTTAGGTGGAGAAGGTGGATGCCGTAGAAATTCAAGAGAAGAAGAAGAAATTCGGAAGGACGAGGCAGGAACCCACATTGTGCAAAATCTCCAAGACAAACAATTTGGCCAAGTGCAAGGTTAGGGTTTATACCTCCTTTCGATCGGTCCAGGGTTTTCTTTCCTGGGAGGGATCTTTCGATTCGTAGTGCCTTTAGGTCCTCCACGCCAACGTTGGATTTGCCCAAATCCATTGAATTGGTTGAGGTTGAAGGTGAAGAGTGAAGTTGGGGTTTTCAACTGGCGAAAGTTGCGAAAGTTGGAGAGCGCAAAGGAGTAAGGGAAGAAGGCAAAATGAATCTCAGGATTGGGATTTATAGGTCACAACTGGCGATTCGTATTTTGAGGAAGAAAGAGAAACGGTCGCCCTGATTTTTTCAGTTTGTTTATGATATTTTTAAGACTTCAATTTAAATTCATGGTGGACCGTTGCTTTTTGGTGGTGCTGTCGAATGCTTCATACCTTCCCGATAACTCGATAGCAGTTAGATAGGCACGACATCATTTATTTGAGAACTCCGGCTCGAGAACATTGTGAATTCATTTGATTTGAAGTCGGGAGCTACTGTCAGGGTTACGAATAAAGCATACCTCCTATCCTTAGGGTTGTGAAGTATACAGATACGACATACCCTTAGGGTACCTTAATGTTATGGAATTTGGCTAATAAACAGGGAAATTGTATCCCGAATAAAAGGTGTTAGAGTCTTATTCGGGGAAGATGCAATCTCCGTGATCTTGTAGACCAAAAATACTCTCCGAGTTCTACTTGGAGACCAAGGCAGTCTGCGGTATAAATACAAGGCCCCTCAGGGGATACGAGATCATCGAATCATAGCACAAGCCACCACCATAGCAGAGGCAATCCGGAGGACTTGAAGACAATTTGCCGTTTGGATCTCGTCGAGTCGTTCTCGACAGTGATCTCGTCGATACTCGATACTTTCTATTGTTCTCTATTGTAATCTCTATAGTTCTCGTCATAATTCCATATAAACTGTAGTAAGGTTATTACCTTACGAGGGGTCTAAACCAGTATAATCTTTGTCTTTTGTGTGCTTGATGTCGTTTCGTGTAGATCCTTGTTCCAACTTACCGAATACCCTCAAAATACGATCTACGGATATAACCCGTCGACAATATTGTTGACGGGCTATATGTCGACCACAGTATTTGTAGAGTATGAGGATCGTTGGAACCAAGGTATATGTGAGATTGAGGTAAAAGAAACTGTAGACAGTGATTTTTATACAGATTCAAGTCCATTGACTGACAGGTAATAGCCCTACTCCTGTTGACCGAAGCCGGTGTTGCCTTTATATAATATCACATGAGTACAATATTTAGGATGATCTAATCTAGTTGATGTTGACTTGGCAACATGAAGTTGTCACACGTAGTCGACGGCTAGTGTAGTCTTCTTTCTCGAATATGAAATCGGCGAGATTGGAGATAACGATAGATTCCTCATGTTGGCCTTTGTGGCTTCAGATTGGGTGTGTTTAGACTTGTATTCTAACTTGGCGTCTATTGGCGTGTATTGGCCCCTCTGCTCCCCCTTCTAGAAGGCCTTGTATTTATACCCTCGAATATCCCCTTGTCCAAGTAGAATTAGGGAGACAAGTATATGGATACGATCCGAGTAGGCATTATAGTGTTCAAGTAAGACTCCACTTCTCCTTTTTTTATCTGAAACACCTTTTATTCTGTAAAGATATTTTTTTTTCTTTATTTGTCATATTTCCTTAACCAAAAAATATCTTCTCATATACTATTAGTCATTTCTGTATACCACGAACCCATATATAGGAGGTATGTTTTATTAATAATATATATATATATATATATATATATATATATATATAAGTTTTATCTCATACATAAGTTATATATAATCAACATATGGTCGCCATTTATCTGTATTATGTTCATTTGTTATTATGACGGGAAGATCTTGAACTAAAATGCCTGGATTATACGTATATGGTGAAATGGACTTTATGCAT
The DNA here is from genome assembly GCA_008326285.1 of Oryza officinalis. Taxonomy (NCBI): domain Eukaryota; kingdom Viridiplantae; phylum Streptophyta; class Magnoliopsida; order Poales; family Poaceae; genus Oryza; species Oryza officinalis. The sequence continues at coordinate 46,518,703 of BDMV01000003.1, read as the reverse complement.
GAAACAGTTAACTCAAAATAATCTTATTATAAGCACACTAAAACTCACTGTCCTGTGCATGTACGTAGTATAAGTACAAAAGAAAAGGAGAAACAATTTCACAAAAAACATTCTCATAATTTCTTAATAATATCACATTATCCAGCTAGCCACATGCACGCAAAGATGGAATCCAGCGGTGGTTCCTTTCATGGCACAGCGTGACAATACATGAAAGATAGAGGCAAGGAGAATCATCTTTGAGCTCTACAGGTCTATTACTCTCCGTATAAAGGTGACAACGATGATACGATAATTATCACAAGGCCCACTGCTGCACAAACACATGGCAATTGGCGCATTATTCGAGAATGCGATAGTTAACGTGTAGCGATTAAAACATCCTGACATATCCTCCCTTCGTCTCAGTCTCAAATTATATAAGATTTATTTTTTTTATATTTGATCATTAATTTATTTCATATTATGTTTTCAATAAATATAAAATTAGCATCATATGAAAGTATTTTAAATATATAAATATAATAATATAGCATGCATAGGTTATTATGATTATTAGTTAAAAGTTATCGAATTTAATTTTTCTTAAAAAACATATTATAATTTGGGATGGAGGAAGTATTTCGGTAAGTGCTTTTGCCTCATTTGTTTACAATTGTCCTAATCCTACCTATATACAACCAACCAAGTTGCTGAAGATCCTATTTGACACATTTTCATATTAATATTAGATTTGAAGTTTGTATGTTAATTTATAGTGGTTTAAAATTTTATGTTTCACCTAAAATTAATAAAACAAACAATTAATTCAAATGTAACCAATACAATTATAAATCTAATACTATAGATATATGAAGCTAAAAATACCCAGCTTTAAAACATCTCGAGCTGCATACCAAACACCCCCACAGTATATCTTAACTACTTACAAAATTTGTAACTTTTTGTTCGTCACATCGATTTTTCGTTCTTAAGTCCGATCGAGCGATGGCCTCCGTTCCCACACGCGCAAGTAACACATCACGTAAGGCAGATACAACACAAATTCAAAGATAGATACAAAATCAAATCGGATAATCTAGCGAAAGAGAAAAAAAGGGAAGAATAATAAAAACCGCACAAATCTTATCTTAATCTTTGTCACCGCCTGATCCGCCCGTGGGAAGCCGCCGTTGCTGCTGGATCCTCCCACAGGAAGCTGTCGACACCGCCGGATCCGCCTATGGGAAGCCGCGAGAGGACGCCGCCGCCACCGCCGCTCGTGGTAAGGGAGGGCGCCGCCGCTGCCGCTCGCGGTGAGGGAGGGTGCTGTGGAGGAGAACCGAGGTGGAGGAGGTGGCGCTCGGCATCAACTCCCTGCATGCTCGTCGTTGCCGCCGCTTTGCCCAGCATCGTCACCACTGTCGCTCGCACCGAAAAAGTCGAGGAAGAGGAGGAGAATGAACTACGGTTAGGGTTTTTGGGATCGATGGCATTTTGTGTTGGGCTCGATTGATCTGAGCTGTCCGATCAAAATCAGACGGCCCACATCGTTCCCACGCCGTCGCATCCATTCAGCCACCCAATCCCAGCCGTTGATCAGATCCGATGCCCCCGCTAATGGGCTTGCGAGCATTTTGTGTTGGGCCGATAGGTTGCGTGTGCCCCACACGAAGCTGGGCCACTTGTGCGGCTAGCTCTAGCGAGTCGCGCTCCTTTCACGGGCCACGCGCGCCTCCGCACGCGTGGATGGGCCGGTGCATGTCTTCTGGGCCGCGGCCGGCTCTCGGGCCGGGTTTCTTTTAAATTTTGCCCGAATTAATGATTTCCTATTTACGTAAATACATTTAATCAGTTTAAGCCATTATTTGATCCCATAAAATTGCATTATAAATTTCCTTATGCAACTAAAATCATGTCTAGCTAAATGGAACCAACCAGAAATTTGGCTAGAATGTTTAAGTCATTGCTTTTATCATTTCGACCCAACAGAAGTTACGATTTAGGATTTTGGATTATTCAGATACTAATGTCAATTTTGCTTCATTTTGGCCCAACGATATTATGAAGTAGAATTTAATGCTTATATAAATTTTGGTGACATTTGGACACTTAGCCTTATTTCTTGCCCTATGGTAAGATAAATTTGAAATCTTATGAAATTATGTGTGTTAATTGTCATTTCATGTTTCATATGGACTCTAAATTCTTTTTCTAGTATTCTTATTTTTAAATTCCGAATTTTCATTATTTCTAATTGTATTTATATATGGACTCTAAACTATTGTATTCCTATACGTACTCTAGCCTCTTTTGGAGAATATTCTGGACTCCTCTTCCAATATTATTTATTTTATAATTTCTCTTATTTATAAATTTTATTTCTATATGGCCTCTAGATTCTTCTTCCAGTATTCCTATTTTTTTATTTCAAATTTTTATTATTTCTAATTGTATTTTTATATGGACTCTAAACTCATCTTTCAATATTACTTATTTTTTTAATTCCGAAATTCAGTTTTTTTTAAATTGTATTCAACAAAAAATTTTAAAAATAGGAATACTTTGTATTAAGTTGTATTATTTATATACAGAGATTAATCTATCCAGCTTAGGTAATTATTTCCTTGCAAAAGATTAGTTCTATTCAGATGTCCAATCGGACACTACACATATATAACGTGAATTTTTTTTAAAAAAAAGTCCTAGTCTATAATGAGTTCTCTTTATTTTTTTATTTTTATTTTACTTTAATTAATATGAGAATTTTTGGACCTTGAGAGATACGTGGAGGTTTTTTTTACTTTATGTTAAATTAATAGATAGATATTAGTTTTTCCCGTTGCAGTGCATGAACAATTTCTTTCCATCCATTCCATTGTATCTCAATAGAATAGCTTCTAGCTAGCACGGCAGCATGACGCTATTCTGAGATTGGTTTTTATAAACTGATTAACAACTGACGGTAAATCTGAACTGTGATTACTGCTGTTGCTTTTGTTTTTTTTCCTTTATCTTTTCGCGAGGTTGGCAAGAGGGCGTAGATAAAATACAACAGTACGGGCGAGCAGATGCATGTCGCGGCCGTGTCGCGGGTGGGGCGGACGCGCGTGGCGATCAGAACGAACACGCGGCGGCGGCGGCGGCGGCGGCACGTCAATCAGTTTCTGGCTGCTTGCTCTACCCTGACGCCACGCTTGTTGGTGTTCTCTGCCCTACTTTGCCCCAGAGAAACCAACACTTTGGCTGTCGTCAAAGCCTTGGTTTTTTCTGCCGTCCTCTACGTGTGTTTTAATACTAACTACTATACTACTTCTACCTGCTGTTTCTCTCTGCCGACTAGTAGCAGCTAATACGGCTCAACCTGTTCCCGGCCTCGAGAATGCTCGAGGCTCTTGAGCTGTTCGACCTTAACTTATTCTAGGCTTGTACCTTTTGAGATTAAGCTTATACCAAGCACACTTAACTCGATATAACAGCCTGTACTTCAGAACCGTACTTGTCGCAGGCTCATTGATAGCCAGCCACCGACGATCGCCGATTGCCGGGGCCAAATACAGCAGTGCAAGCTCCAGCTAGCTAGCTCGCCACGGACGCATAGATATCGCTTTGTGTGTGTCTTCGCTTTCGTTTTGGCTTCTCCTTTGCAGATTTAATCCATTTTTTTCCTGCGAGGAAAAACGATTTAATTCTCCCAATAATTGAGAAAGTACTCTACTGTGATCACTATCAGGGAGAGGATAAAGATCAGCATGTCAGCACGGCCAAAACGAGGACAGTGATGACTGATCCCAACAGTTTTTTTTTTCTTTTCCTCTTCTTCTTTTGTGGAAAGGAACCAAACTCCAGTACACCGGCCGCGTGCTGTGATTAACTTACCACTTTGACTTACGGGCTTACGGCTGGTAAATGGTTTGGTCGCTGTTAGTTTTAGTTCATTAGCACTTTAAAAGCACTAAACAAAAACTTTGATATGTGAAGTTGTGAAGTCTCTACTGAAAAGTTTTACTAGTGCTTGACAAAAGCATGACTTTTGACCTGATCTTCTGTTTGACTTCCGTGTAGATTACGCATGCAGCCAAAAAATTGCAGGAGCAAAAGTCATATCAACATCTCATTAATTAACCATGTTAGTTTAAGCATACCAAAAAGAACATTTTTAGTTTTGAAACATCAGTTGGATATACAACTTGGTATAACATGGTGTTACGATGGTTTTACAATTTAGCTAGGGTAGCTGAACGCTATTTTGCTTTTGTTTCTAATAAATACCTTTTTTTCCTTAAAAGATTTTGGGACACGATAAGAACGTATACATGTGTTTAAGATAAGTCAAATATAACGATCTCGCGTGGAAATAACTGTACTGTACCAGTACAATCTAGTAGTACTACATAAGTACATCTTGCATTATTAACAAAACGAACCTGATTTGCTTCAATTAACAAGTAGTGATTCCAAAACCTGTATTATTCGTTTGTTTGGTGGATTGTAAAAGGGATCGAATTAGCAATGATAGTGCTTAGCCCCAAATTATAGCTAGGGAACAAACCATAGTTTATTAAACGGGTCAGCAAAATGCGGTCTAGGGGACAGACATTCTGGGCCCACATGAAGATAATATAAGCTACGATTAGATCCCCGGATCTCACATTCACCTGGGCTCCACATGCTGCCATATATCAGTAATATGTTAAACTGCTACAAGTCCCCGAGAATAGATGGTAGGCACCGCTAGTTCTCACAAGACCTTATCATCCCTCGACAATGAACATCATTCTTTATTTATTGCTACTACATGACAGGCTATACAAAGATTTACACGGAGCCAACAATTATGTCCTTTTTAAATTAGTTATGTATATGTTGATAATAAAATTTGTAAGCAATTTCCTCGCTCTCTTCGATTCTCATCGTTACATTTCATGCCTGAGAATTAGACATGTAGCCGCATTATACTTTATCAATACCTAGCTAGAAAAGCAGCCAATTCGCTCAAGTATCTCAAATTGCATGTTAACCAAAACATGAAAAAGTTGATACATAAAAAATCAACAATCTTGTGCGTTATTGGCATTACAATACATGTTTAGTGGTATTTAAAAATTTGCAAGAGAAATTTAGTGATGTATATGTATAGAACTATTATATACTTGAGGAATTGATAGGTCTATATACATAGGGTGTGTTCTTTTGTTGGTGTTGGAAAAAAATTTTCCCCCCATGAAAAACGGAGCGACTCATTAGCACATGATTAATTAAGTATTTACTATTTTTTAAAAAAAATTGATTAATATGATTTTTTTAAGTAACTTTCGTATAAAAACTTTTTGTAAAAAACACATCATTTAGCAATTTAAAAAGCGAAAAAAAAATGTGAGTTGAAAAAATAGAGTGAAGAACTCACCTATAGACTGTTCTATAGCGCAGAAGAAAAAAAGCTTCCTATAATTTATTTCCTCACTTTAAAGTCCCAGAGATTCGGATGTATTGCCGGTTGGCTAAGGATGAAATCTCAGTAGTAATCAATTAGAAGTATCTAACTAGTTCGATAAGGATATGTTCTAACTAGTCGATTAAATAGATTATGAACAGAGTGAAATAAATTATATACTATAAAACTAACAAATAGTTTCGAGACAGTTATTTAAGCAGTGTTGATGTCAAAAGTTTTTTAGAGAAATCATTTTTTAAAGTATGATATAAAAAATTCATACATATATTAATTGTTTATAGAGCGCCCGGAAAAGCAATAAAACATTTAGCTAGTTTAATAAATAATTAATAATTTAATATGTGTGTTCCACTATGGTTATGTTTAGCCTCATGCTTTAGATATGTTTTAATTATATTTTCCTTGAGCTGAATTCACTTAGAATAGTCAAATAAACCCCTAGGACTAACTAACTTAGGAGATAAAATTCCAGATTATCGTGTCACGTTTTTCAAACTGCTAAATGGTGCATTTCGTACGAAAATTTTCTATATGAAAGTTATTTTAAAATATCAAATAAATCCATTTTCAAGTTTGTAATAATTAAAACTCAATTAATCATACGTTAATGTCATCTCGTTTTATGTTAAACACTTGATCTTTATTTTTTTCTCATCTTAAACTTTTAAGTAAGAGAGTCATTGGTGGGCATGCGGCGTGAACTGGCATGACACATTACGCAATGTGATACATGCGCTCGATTTGCATTAGTTCGCAGCACAATAATATAGATAAGCACTCCACATGATGGGTATGCTTCCCTTTCAACGCTTTTAAAAGTTACTCTGACATCTACACCATATATATTGTCATCCTTCTCAATAGTTAAAATAATTAGAGTGATATAACTTCCTCGTTTTTCCAGAAAAAACACCATATGTTCATTTTTACGTCATTAATAGAAATATCGTAGATACTTAATTTCTACTTATATGATAGAATATACACAGGTGGCATGAACTAATAAAATGAGAAAAAAAGAACATATATATTTACAACATTAGAGGATCGTATGCCTGTTTCAATAGTTATTATATGTTGTACAGGTCAACACCCGAACTAACATGGATAACCTTGTCATTTGGAGATAACCAAACAATATTCTTTTTTTAAAACCAAACAATATTCCGGGGATACCACAACTTTACCATTGAAAATAAATATATGATAGCACATACAACCTCCGTCTCAAAATAAATAAACTTGTAAGAATGATAAGTGCTTATCTAGATTTATCACCAGTAATTGATTTTTCCTAGGACGAAAAGAGTATGGCACAACCTCTTAAAAATGGTTTTCTTTTTGGATGATATTAGTAAACCATGGTCAAGAATATATAAAATTAGTCAGAGGCATTGATAAGTGTCCTAAGAGAACAAAATGAAACATTGCGAGAGGCATTGATAAGTGTTCCAAGAGAACAAAATGAAACATTGCGAATTCTATCTTACTGTAAAGTTACAATTCGCTGAATCATAAAACTCAACATACAAAGATGTCACATCATCATTTACTAACAATTATTACATCTTAAACATTATACAAACATCTTATATTATCTATAATTCAATTTATTAAATTTTAGAGCTGTAAAATACAAACATGTTAAATCATCATCCCACATAATTCACATAATATTTAAATATATCTCTGCATCGTTTTTTATAATATCCTATATATCTATATAGTTTCTTCTCACTTGGTTAATGTTATTTCTCTTTTTTCTCATTGAGCCATATCACATCAATTGTTTTTAGCTCTTAGATGATTAATCTATGGTCCAAATTATCTTTCTCATTTTCTTCTCTCGTTAAGCCATATCATCTCATGTTTTTAGCCCTTAGATAATTAAGCTATGGTCCAAATTGCTTCTCTTTTTTTTCTTCTTTTATAAAACTACATCACCTTATCATCATTCTATATATTATTGAAATAATCATAAATTATATTAATATATGTAAACTTATGCCGTCTAGCTATATTACACATTATTCTTACTCAGTGCTATCATACTATGCAGCAACATATGAGATTTCATCTAGGCTCCTAGCAATCCCAGGGCTAGTGGGCTGCAAAGAGTGAACTAAAAATTCAATGGCAGGTGATTGGCCCATCTCAGCTTCCATGTACATGCACGACGCCAAACGCATTTATGCTAGCCCTGTCATACTCGAACAAATGGTGATAGAATTACATCGGTTTCGCTACAGTATAACTTTAAGGCCCTTTAATCGTAAGGATAAAAGGATAAAAAAACACAGTAATAGAAAAAACATAATATTTTAATAGGAATATAAGTGTAAAATAGAATATTACAGAATGACCGTTTGATTGCACGACAAGAAAAATACAAGAATCGGATGAAAGAGATAAACTCAAAATAAATTTTCCAAAAGGTTAAAACTCTTACTAAATTTTCTCCAAAAGTTTTATAGGATTGTCTATTTGATAGGATTTTTAAAAGATAGGATATGATTCAATCCTTTATTTCAAAGACATTTATAGAAATTATTTCTATAGAATTGAAATCCTTTAAAATTTTTATGGTTTTTTCAAATTAAAGGGCCCTAGTCGTAATGTGAACTCTAGCCAATTATGTGCGTGTACGTGTTATACTTAGGTGTTATATACTCAAGTGACGTGTATTCATGCATGGCATTCATTTATAACCATTCACGTGTCAAACTAATCGCTCTTTTGGAACGCAATAATCTTACAGATTTTTCACATAAATTAGTATAATTTTCATGAAAATATTTGAAGTTCCTTTGTTCCTAAGAATTAGAATCTTTAATATGTTTTTAATGAATATATTTATGTACAAAGCTCTGTTTGTATTTGTATGTTATGAAGATAAAGATTAAATATGACATGTTAAATGAGAAAATTATTAACACATGATTAATTAAATTTTTATTATTTTACATTAAAAAAATAAATTTATTCGTGAAAATTTTTTCACGGAATCATGCTCATTTTCTTTCCTAGATTTGGGTGAAAATTTGGTGGTTTTTCACAGGTTGGGATTAATCAACGGGGTGGCACAACATTAAAACCAAGGCAAAACCCACCACCACCTCCTCCACCGTGCAACCGATAAGAGCCAAGCCGCGGCCTCCGCCTCGGCCCCGCAAAGCCGCTTCCTCCCCTCCATCCTGCGACTGCTTGCGAGCCAACCCGGCGGCGGCGGCGGCGGCGGCGAGGAGAAAGCTGTGCGGAACACGGAGAGGCGGAGAGCGTCTCCGGCATCTTCCTTCACCCGAGGAGATCAAATCTTGGCCAAGAGGCGCCTCCTCTTTACCTCCGGGCCTCTCGAGTCACCCCCGCGTGGGAATCTTTCCAGATTCGCGCGCACGCGTCGTGGACACAGATCGGGGGGCGAGGGGGAGCAATGGTGGTGGAGGGGAATGGCCGCGCCGACACGATCACCATTGGCGTCTGCGTCATGGAGAAGAAGGTCGGGATCTTGCCGCCCTTTTAGTTGAAAACTCTCGTTTTTTTTTGGTGGCTCACGTGATCCTCGAACGCATGATTTGTTTTCCTTTTGTTTTTCTTTTTTCGATCTCCTGCCTTCACTAATCACTATCTCTTCTTTCTTTGGGCGTCTCTGGTTCTTGATCGACTCGTGAAGTTGCCGTGCGTTTCTTGTTCTTGATCGATTCGTGTTGCTGCCGTTACTGCGGCTGCCTATTGATTTGGCCGGTTCTTGCCTGTGGATTTCTTGAGGAATGCGGTTTCTAGTCACGCCGTTGGTTCTTGATTATCATTTGGACTGATCCATCTCTTGATTTTTATTTTCTCTGTAGGTGTTCTGCTCTCCAATGGAGCAGATTCTTGAGAGGCTCCGGGCATTTGGAGAATTCGAGGTACGCGAGATTTTTTCCAAGCCGTTTCTCTTTCTCTGTTCGATCAATTTGCAAAAGTGGAAACGGGTGTGCGATTGAAGCTTTGTCATGGGGATCAGTGGATGGGTGGATGGCGTAGAATTGCATACGATAAAATTTTCTTTTTGGTAAAAAAAAATTGCTTTTCGAAATATTTTATGGCGAGACATCCGTGAATCTTTGTGGATACCAATTTATTCTGCATCTTTTCTTTGTGGATACCAATACTTGAGGTCCTCATCATGTGGTTACTTTTGCGGTTTGTCCCTAAATGTTTTGTCTTATAGCAACCAGGTCCCTTAATCTGTACTACTGGATACGAGTGGTTTCTCAGATTCTTTGCAATATTCTTTTTGGGTGAACTTAAGTTCGCCTACTTGCTTTACCGATAATTTAGCCACTATTATCAATTAAATATTTGAATGTTAGCACTTGAGTACTCCATATCCCCCATTTTTTTATGTACCAAATGTTGACTCCTTTTAAGTATATAAGCTGTTGAGCGGTGCTTTAATACAAACCGGGATTCCCTATCAATTAAACTATGTGTGAAATGCAATGGAAATCTTAACTTTCCGCAGACGATAAGGCAGCGGATTTGGTCTACGGCATGCATATATTAATCCATTTGCATGTTCTTTGCATTCAACGAGGGACTACAGACCACTGACCAAAGTTTGCCTAATAGGAATACTTCGTCATTCTTTATGCATTACTATAGTTCGAGTTACAACAGCACATGTCACTAATTATTCCACACTCACTTCATATGTTTTATCAAACTTGTTGGTAAATCCGGACTGTACTTTTTTTACGCTTCAAATTTCTCTATTTTATCTCAGTCATACTTAATCTAATTAGTAATTACTCTTTCTGAACTTCATTTTATTAATTGATGTTTAAGTTATGTGCAGAAAGTTGAAATGTTTCAGGTCAGTTGTCATTCAGCATTATTTTAATTATCTTGCAGATTATAATATTTGGGGATAAAGTTATTCTCGAGGATCCTATTGAGATGTACGTAATGACAACTCAGGTTATTGATAACTTAATCATTATTCTTTTCAAATATAGGTTTATCCACACTACTTCTGTAGTATTTTTTTACGGCATAAATATATTTCATGCTTGGCTATAAGTTTACGAGTATTGTCTCACTTATCTGCACTTTATGTCCAGTTGGCCAAAATGCGATTGCTTGATTGCCTTCTATTCGTCTGGTTTCCCTCTTAAAAAAGCTGAGGCTTATGCTGCTTTACGAAGGTATGAACTGTTTCCTTCTACATTGTTATTTTGGCATAAATTCTATTATGATTTAGCAGATAGGTCTCTGTTTCCAAAATGATTTATAGAGCACTTCTCAATTTTTTATTATAATTTGTCATATCATTTTTCTTGAAATCTATACTCCTTTTAAAAGGAGGTAATGGTGGTGGCAGTGAATCTGCCACCACACCTGCTCTATACTATTGAGTAGAGTACTATTTTATCAACTACTCTTTTATGTTGTTACCTACTCTCCTTTCATGTGCTTTAATATTACAAAATAGTCCTTCGACATATGACTCTCATCTTATTTCATTTCTAAAACACAAGTTTATTATGCAAAGACACATATAGGGACGAAATTGTCCCAAAAACATCACAACTAATTTGTTCCAAGCAATATTAGCACACATATAATTTATTTTAATCCGTAGCAAAGCACGGGTATTTAGCTAGTGTACATGATGATTGTTATACAACATTTAGACAACTAGGCATGCGTCAAGGAAGTGCTCCTTTTATTTTTGAAGTTCTGTTTGTCTCTCTTCAATATTATCTTACGTCTTGTTTTAAGCTTTTGCTAGTGTAGTACCATACGTTGCACTGGTTTTCATATAAATGTCATACATTCTCATTCAAAAAATGCCCAAATAATTATCTTTACATGTAAACTAAATACAATCATATGGACCATTCATCCATATATACACATGTGTACACGATGCAATTATTTTCTAAAAACAACCCTAGAAAGGGTTCACCCTTGCCTGCAAAGACCCATCCACAGAAAATCAGTGTAGTGTGGAGCACACTGAACATCATCACCATCTGCCATCACCAACTCCTCTTATCAACAAGCTTTTTATATGCATCTAGACATTGGAACATTGCTATTGATCTGTGTAGTACACCAGATATCTCACTGGACATGAGTTGATCAAGAGAGCATTGAGAAAGTGGAAAACTTTTACTGTTTCTTACAACCACTGGAATTTCTTTGCCGTTAATTACTTTAAATAAAATTTTAAAGTAAGCACCGCCTCACGCCCTCACCAGCTCACCTTATTGAGGGTGATTTTTTTTCCTTGTAGTGAATGGAGGTTACCTTTTCTTTTACATTTGGTGATGTTAGTTTGCCCATATCTCCCAGTTGTCTTGCATTTTGTAACAGCAGTCTTATCCTCTATAAATGTCAGGCCTTTTTTAGTGAATGAATTGGAGCCACAACACCTACTTCATGACCGCAGAAAAGTATACGAGGTATTGCCAGGGCATTCATAATGTCTTCTCTTGCACTCAGGAAAACACATGATCTTTATTTTCTGATTAGATACACTCCTAGAATAAATATATATGTTTTATCTGTAACCTCTGTGAGAAGTGGTCTTGTTATCTATGTTGGAACAGCATACTAGCATTGACCTATTAAGAGTTTTAGTTTAGCATTGCTGCTCTCAAAGTGTCTTGACTTAAAAGTGGATTTTCCAGAGCTCTGATAGGCACTCCTGTCATATTTATAGTTTCAATAAATTGTGTTACGGGGCTTCTCCTGCTAGATAAAGAAAATATTTCTGTCATTGCTCTGTGTGGGGTGTTTACCAAGATGTCAGTGAATACTTGACATTTTTGGAAGATACAGTTAGAGTTAGATGTTAGTGAGCCAGTTGACATTCTTGGAAGGTTCATCTACATGTAGTATAGAAGATGTTCATTATGCAGTTACTAGCTGAATACCCATGTGTTGCAACGGACTTGAAATAAATATTCCATATATTTTATAATTGAGGATTTTTATATAAGAGAAAAATCCAAGAAATGCCATTGACAAACGCCCAATTTTCAACCAAACATGAGGCCTTGAATATATATATATATATATATATATATATATATATATATATATGTACACACACACACACACAAGTCACATTCAGTCATTCACAAATGATCTACTTATCAAGAGATCCCACCAACTCAAGAAATGGTGGTGGAGTGGCAGACGACCACCAACACCCCTAGTTTCTTCTATGTTGTGCTGGCAGCACATATGTTTACAGGAGAACTGAAGCACGAAGTTTAACATATGACATTTTTTTTAATCTAAGGTTATTTCAGCTTGGGTGTACTTTTGATTGCTACTGACCGAATTGGCTAGCATTCTAAATATTGTATTTGTATGTATCTTCCACATCTTGTTTATCAGACACCAAGTTGCTCTTCTTCCAGTTGCAATAATTTTCTAGTAATTACGGGATGTGTTTTTCATGATTTCTCATTTACTCTTCCAAGTTTTTCTTTGGAATAATTACTAAATTTTCCTAAATGCAATCATATTCATGATTAAGCATCTGGAGAAGTATGGAATTCCTGTACCCAATTATGCTCTTGTCAATAGAGAATATCCGTACCAAGAGTTAGACTACTTTATTGAGCAAGAAGATTTTGTTGAGGTTCATGGAAAGCGATTTATGAAGCCCTTCGTGGAGAAACCTGTCAATGGTAATTTGCCAATATTTATCTAATTAACTTCTTTCTGCTGTACTGTGATTTGTCTCTTTACTTTGAATTGTTGTTTCCATTGCCTCATTGGTACTGCTGTGGTTGATTTTGCTGTATGCAAGAAAGCATACACTTTATGTTTTTTGTGCTGAAGGTACAACAGTGAATGAAAGATGATCTATTTAGCCTCCCTTTTTATAGTAGTATGGCTTATTAATTTATGTTTCACTCACAATGATCAATTATATGATAACTGATTCCTTAATCCTTTTCAGGGGATGACCATAGAATAATGATATATTATCCTAATTCTGCTGGTGGTGGAATGAAAGAACTGTTCCGAAAGGTAATTTCGAACGTAGCATGCCACAACGGTTTAAGTCTCATGCACCATACCTACCACTCTTTTACCAGGCGACTGTAATTACCTTTCCCCCTTGAGTCCTTAAACCTGCCAATTGCTTTGATTCTTTGGCTTCTGGCAAACAAAGATATATGAAAACATATCTCTGGAGTTATTTTGAGTTGAGGATCCATGCCTTTTATTTTCTGCAACTTAAGGAAAAAGGGGCCCATGAGTACCTAATTATAATTGCTATACTATCACGAGGCTTGAATGCTTGATCCCTTGCATTTTCGTTGTGCAGAATTTAATTGTTAGCTCCTTTATATTTTGTTTGTCAACATGTCAGGTGGTTTCTAAACAGAGAGGAAACCAAACAACATTTTCCGTTCTTCATGTATTCTTATGTATTTTTCATGTATCTGGATACAAAAAATAAACCTTTTCTTATATTTCTGATTAAATGTAGGTTGGTAACCGTTCTAGTGAATTTCATCCTGATGTCAGGAGAGTGAGGCGTGAAGGATCTTACATTTATGAGGAGTTCATGCCTACTGGTGGGACGGATGTTAAAGTAAGAAAACTTTTTCAAGTGTTCTGTTCTTTTAGTTGGGCAAGTGTTCTGTTTCAACTGTTGTACACTGAAAAACAGCATATTAGTTTCACTTTAATGGTTCTGGCTGTTCTCTAAGAAGGTTCCATGGATCTATTTCTTTCCTATGTTCAGCTTTGTTTTGGAAAACCTGAAATTGAATGGACCTATATCCTTGCAGTCAGCCATATACTATTTATTTATGGATGAGAAGCTTCTCATGGTCTCACCAAATGTGGAAACTATCCATGTTCACATTTCACAAAAGAAAAATCATTTGGCCTCTTTTTTACCAATAAAAGAAAGACGAGCCACAGTGTGCTCAGCTCCTTTTATTGGATTCTTTGTCTATTTTGATCTGGTTCATTCAACAGTTTGGAGAGCTTTTGCATTTAGTGAATCATGCAGGGAACATATGTTCTTACAAATTTCACTTTTCTGGCTTCCGTCTAAATTATCACAAAACTATTTTCAGGTTTACACAGTTGGCCCAGGATATGCACATGCTGAGGCACGGAAATCACCAGTTGTTGATGGTGTTGTTATGAGGAACCCTGATGGGAAAGAAGTGAGCGATCACACACGATTTTTGTTAAATTCATTTGAATACGCATTAATTTGTGTTGTTCAAAGTTTCTATTGTGCCATGGTATTTGCTTCATAAAAATAGGAAAAGCCACCTAAAATTTGTGTTATCATTACTGGTATGCAACTTGCACATATTTCATTTGTTTCCAAGCAAATTCACAGTCAAGCAGGTCTCTTTGCTGAGATGTACTGGTATTTGCTTCATAAAAATAGGAAAAGCCACCTAAAATTTGTGTTATCATTACTGGTATGCAACTTGCACATATTTCATTTGTTTCCAAGCAAATTCACAGTCAAGCAGGTCTCTTTGCTGAGATGTACACATCTGTTAGGTCAAATTGATACTGTTTTCCACAAGGACTTCTCATTGTTATTACCAGCTTTAAGGTTTTATTCGATATTGAAGTCAACTTAAACTGGGCATACTATTGCGCGAAAATGGTTACATAATGTAGCCAAAAACAAGACAATGGAATGATTTTTGGTGGTTCGGCAATTTGTTAAATGATTATACCCTGGAGTATGGTAAAAACACCGGTATCAATATATTGTGAACTAGCATTTTTATTGTATATTACTCATCAATGCATAGAAGAAATAGTTGGACTTATTTTTTTTGGGATGAGAACTTTGACTGTACATTGCACCAGGCTGCAATGGGCTGCCCAATAGTCAGACCAATGTGCTGTGCATGGAGCAATCAACCTAATAAAACCTTATTGTTTTTAAGATCATAAAGTTTGTTGATTGATATGCACAGTAGTTCAAAAAAAATATTGGCTATTTAATGGATGTTGTTTATTAATGTTTGAATTGTGCCTCTAAATCAAGTTTCTTGACACTGAGCTTTTCATCTACTCCATGAACAATGTGTCATCCTCTTCATTTCTTGATGTTCCTGTTTCCAATTGATCTTTCTTACCTTTTATTTTATTACTTGAAGGTACGGTATCCTGTGCTTTTGACCCCTACAGAGAAACAAATGTCAAGAGACGTCTGCAGTGCTTTTAGGCAGATGGTACGCTAGCTTACTTTGTTATCTCTTAAGTTTATTTTGAATATCCTATGAAATGAATGCTTAGACTAATTGTGCCTTTTATTTTTGTTTCATTTTGCCTGAGTGAATTCTTCAATTGGCAACTCTGCTGAATAGATAAGGTGTTGCATGTTGTCCAATTTAGGGGGGAAGTAGTGTTATACGATCTCCACAGTTATGCTTTAGATACTTTGCAACTATCGTGTTTGCTTGCTTCTGATCTTCTTTTCATGATAACCGCCTTGCTTTATCGTACTATTTCCTAATATTCCTATTATGTTCTGATATGACTTGTTTCCATAGGTTTGTGGTTTTGATCTCTTAAGGTGTGATGGAAGATCATATGTTTGTGATGTTAATGGATGGAGCTTTGTGAAGAACTCATACAAGTAATTTATTTAATCCTAGTTTTCTTTTCTTAAGAGACTATCTATGGACCTTAATGAGTGCTGAAAGATTTGCATAACTTTTTCTATCATTCAGGTATTATGACGATGCTGCATGCATCTTACGAAAAATATTTCTAGATGCAAAGGCCCCTCATCTTTCTTCAACCATCCCTCCAAGCCTTCCTTGGAAATCTAATGAACCAGTTCAGCCCACTGAAGGTCTTACACGACAAGGAAGTGGAATAATTGGCACATTTGGGCAGTCAGAAGAACTACGTTCCGTCATTGTTGTGATACGCCAGTAAGGATATTACTGCCTCTATGCTGGTTAAGCTGGTATTGAATGATAAATTTTGGTGTTGTGTCTTGACATCTAATATCTGTTTAGTGGCGATCGGACACCAAAGCAGAAAGTGAAATTGAAAGTTACTGAGGAAAAACTCCTGAATTTGATGTTGAAATACAATGGTGGAAAGCCAAGAGCTGAGGTATCCTCTTTGCAGAATATTCATTTTTCATTAACCTGTTGGTGCTTAAATTAAATCACTTTTTTCTTGCTTTCCTTGTAGACAAAACTGAAAAGTGCCGTGCAATTACAAGACTTGCTAGATGCCACAAGGCAGCTTGTACCACCAACAAGGTAAGCCAATCCAGAATTAGTAGTCTGTGCAAGTTTATTCTTCTATTGGCTTGCCACAATACTCAAACTTGTTAATTTAGTCTGTTTGGTCTTCTATTTGCTCAACCACATTTATATTATGCAGGTCTGGCCGGGAAAGTGACAGTGATGCTGAGGATTTGGAGCATATTGAAAAGCTTCGTCAAGTCAAAGCAGTACTGGAAGAGGTAAGTTTTAATTCAAATCTGCCTGTCCCATGTGATATGGATATTTCTTCACCAGGTTATAAGAGAACATATCTAGCGCAAACTCATACGAGTAGCTAGTGTCATGCATGCAAAACCTTTTCAGTTTGGCATAAATAGGCATGACAAACACTCGAATTTTGATGAATGGGGTAATCCCTTGTTTAGAAATTTATATTTTGAATGACTATGTGCTGGAAGAAACAAAGTGGGACAATTATTCTAACTCGCTATGGCAAAAGAATAGAAATGCATGCTGTTATTTCCGCTTCCACTGAACCTCACTTCCTTTCCCTTTTTGCTATCAATCCATAGATTTTCTTGTCAATTTGTTAACATTCTTTTCATTAATTTGTCCTAAAGCAAATTAGCTTATATTCTTGTTCCTAATATTTGTTCAGGTTTACACTAGATATACCCCATAGAGGCTCTTTACTATTATATAGCTAACACAGTTGTATTCAGTGTGCTTTCTGGCCACTTAGTTCAGGATGCCACTCGTACTGGAAGACATGAATGCTATTTTCTATTGCTTTTTTAAACTTTTAATTTATAAATCAGTAGACTCTGATACTAACATTATTAGATTTTTGTTGATTTCTGGTCAATTCAAGAAATTATAATTTTTTTGGAGCTATAATAATCTTTTCACTCTTAGTTAATTATTCTTTTCCTGCTCTTAATGGAACAAGGCACCATATATTGTCTTGCATACCTTGTAGTCAGACGTAATGAACCTAGTGGTAATAGGAGCACGAAACTTGTAGTATATATCCTCCAGCCTTCTAAAGGGAGCTGACATATCTGTCATGACAAGGTTATACCATTCTTTTACAACAATGCTGACATCTGATAATTTTTGTTATCATTGCAACACTAGGGTGGACATTTCTCTGGTATTTATAGAAAAGTGCAACTAAAGCCACTGAAATGGATTAGAGTTCCAAAGCGCAGTGGTGATGGTGAAGAGGAACGGCCAATTGAAGCCCTGATGATTCTAAAATATGGTGGTGTACTCACTCATGCTGGGAGAAAGCAGGTTTCGTACTCATAACTTTTTACTTTAATTTTCAACTGTTAGTTACTCCTTCCGTCACACAATAAATTCATTTTTGACCTCTCTCATTTGTCCCCAAATAAGTTCATTTTTGTGCAATCATTGCATCGGAGTTTGTGAAAGTAAAATATAAATGCATTGGGAGTAAGATAAAAAGAGGAATAATTGTATTGAGATTTGATAAAGTGGGGGTATTCTAGTCTTTTTAGTTTTGTATTGGTATGTGTGTGATGGGTGAAAAATAAGCTT
The DNA here is from genome assembly GCA_008326285.1 of Oryza officinalis. Classification (NCBI taxonomy): domain Eukaryota; kingdom Viridiplantae; phylum Streptophyta; class Magnoliopsida; order Poales; family Poaceae; genus Oryza; species Oryza officinalis. The sequence goes on along the minus strand of BDMV01000003.1, from coordinate 46,500,463 downwards.
ATATTGGGACGGAGGGAGTATTATATATTCTCATGGTAAATATCCACCCTTCCTCATTACAACATAATGAATCAAGTAATTAATCTAAGTTTAATTTAATAAGCCTCAGAGCTAGAATTATTCTGTATCAATCACTATTTTTCTGTTACTCCAATTAAGCAAGTACCTAAGTGTTGCAATGGAATTTAAATGAATATACCATAAGATTGTAAACTTGCAAGGTTGTATATATATCTCAGAAGAAAAAAAAACATATCCATAGAAGGTCCCACCAACTCAAGAGGTGGTGGTGGGATGGTTAGTCAACTAGGTTCTATTATGTCGTACTAGCCAAATACCGATGAGTTGTAATGATCTAGAATAAACACAACAAAAATTTGAAAATTTTTATACAATTTTCAATTGAACATCAATCCACAAATAACTCTTACATCCGAATGAGCAAATTTGGATGCAACAGGAACAAAGTTCATACAGTTACATTTGTGATCAACATAGCTCTTACGTTGTGAATTTATTTCATGCTTCTCATTCAGGCTGAAGAGTTGGGTAGGTTTTTCAGAAACAATATATATCCAGGTATGATTCACATTGTGTTGCTTCTGTTATTATGTAAAGAACTTTTTTCTATCTTGATGTTCTTTTCAAGTGAAAAGAGAAATTTACACCGGAGATCCATAAACTTGAGCAGTAGTGGCTTAGGTCCCTTGCAGGCTTGTGATGTTGAACAGCCGTTCCACTTAGCTTACTACAACAATTTTCTAATTAATTTGGAAAGGAAGTTCATGTAAAAGGTGACTTAGGTGTCATAATAACATGTATGTGAGTGGTTGATGTGGCTTGTTGAAGTTACTGCTTAGATGAAGCTCATGATGATTGCAAACAAGAAATCATAAAACTCCCATTTAGATATTTGCAACTTATTTTAGCTAGTTAAATATCTATACTATACCTACATCAATTATGTTTTTCAAAACCTTCAGTAAATTGTAAATCCATTGACTCATTGACACAAACGACACAATTGTCAAGTAGGGCCTTGTCAGCACACCTTGTCATTAAGGGGCCTTCTAGTGAAAATTTCTGTTATTTTCTTGAGATATAAATGCAATAAGAACCTTGCATTATTATAGAAAAGTAACTTTACTGACATTACAGTCTGCTGCAGGGTTTCTTGTATTTAAGAATAAAGTTTGACATGTATCTAAGCTTTAAAAACATTTTGAGTAATGTACTGTTCTCTATAAAATGTGATCTCTGTCAGGCTGCCTTGTCTTGCATGATGACCTTGTATCATCTTCGTTTTCTTCTTTTTTTTTGAAAAAAAAGAAAGAAAGAAAGTTTATTTCTTGCAGTCGAGATTTTTTTCTTACTAACATGTTATCCTGAATATAGGTGAAGGAACTGGTTTGCTTCGCCTTCATAGCACCTACAGACATGATTTAAAAATATACAGTTCAGATGAAGGCCGTGTGCAGGTATACTTTTGGTCTCCTTTTTTTCAATTCATAGCCCCTCTGAATAGTTCAATTTAGATACTCCGAAATAGTTTTATTTTTTCTATTTGTTCTGTTTTTCCTTTCTGTGCTGACATTGGTCATGTGAACAGGATTTAGGAAAAATTTACCTGTTGATAGATAATTGTTGTTAGTTACCTTTCAACTACTTTTTATTTCCTGTGGTAATAAGGCCCATACCTGCTTGTGTTTAATCTATCAAATAACGTAACAATGGATGGGGGCAAACATAACTTAAGCTGATGTAAATTGTTTGGTCTCAGTGATATATGATGTTTGTTCTTCTCAGATAGTGCTAAATCTGCTTGATCATATTCATACCATGTTCAGGATGGTTCAGAAGCAATAATCAGTCTAATATTAATCAATGTATATTCAAACTTTATTGGAAACTCTGTGTAATTCAAACTTTATTGGAAACTCATTGTACTAGATAATTGAATTTTTTCACTATTTTCCAGACTACTGGAAAACCAGGCAAAATATAATTGTCATAACTAATAGCCTAATGTCACATCTGTATATTCAAGCCCAGCATGCTAATTTGGTACTTCCACTACTTTGATAAAATTACACCACTGTTGTACACTTTGACAAATTGTTGTACTTGAACACATAGATACAAAAAAATATGTTGCAGAAATGATAGGATAAGTTATTTAGGAGGATAATCATAAAAGTGGATGTTGTCACTGGGTATAGTAGAGAGAAGAGAGCAGCAAAATAGAAGTGGATCGTCTGCAACTTGTCTTATAGTATATGTGACTATGCGTTATTTTCTCTTGTAATGTTATTTGTCATCTGAGTATATGTTCATGATGATGTACTTGTCAGATGTCAGCAGCAGCATTTGCCAAAGGCCTTCTTGATTTGGAAGGGCAACTAACACCTATACTGGTCTGTTGCTTATAATCTAGATCCTTTTTGTTGATTATTTCTCACTCCTGCCTCTTTCTTAACTTTGCCTTTGTACTAACTTCTCCAGGTCTCTCTGGTAAGTAAAGACTCATCTATGCTAGATGGATTGGAAGATGCTAGCATCGAGATGGATGAAGCAAAGGTTTGCTTTCATATTTAATAAACACTCCTTATTTGATTATGAACTATGAAGTATTGAAGTCTCAAAAAGACACATGGATATAGTACCATCCTCTTTGCCTTCAATAAACACTCCATATTTGTTTATGAACTATGAAGTATTTTAAGGTATGTACTGTCTGGTGCTACTGTGGAGTGTGGACCAGGACTGGTGCCATCCTCTTCAGCTTAGTTGGATTGATACTCCTCTTTCGTTAGGAGATTTCCTTTGAGAGATCAATTAGAGATTGCATGTGAGGATTTAAAGGATATAGCTAAGAGTTTGGAAATTTTGGATGAGATTCTGTTATTAGGAAATCCTGTCCTGATGACAGTTATTCTGTCTTCCTGTTTCTCTCCCTGCCTCCTGTCTTCTTTGCTTTCGTCATCATAGCTCCTGGTCAGCGACGTTTGGGGCCAAAACTACCCATCGCAGTTACTTATTACATATCCGGTATAGTTCATGTCATGTCCATACTTACCATGTCAACCAGTTCAATATACGATACAATTAGATATTAGATGTTTTGGAATGTTTGCTTTAATCTCAGGAAGCTAGAACATTTACGAGTATATTTGTGCCTACCCTCTAAATGTATCTTGTATGAACCAGTGCAACTGCCTGCCGTAACTATGAATTTTAACACTTGCTAGTGTTGAATCTAACCATTACTTTATTCTTCAACCCTCAGAAATCTTCAGAAGCACCTGTGATGTTCCTTAGTTACTATAAGCTAATCCTGAATCCTTCTGTATTGCCATATCTTCACTTAATAACTAAGATCTCCTTGCTGCCTTCTATTCCTGTTCCATCATATACTAGTGCCAAAAATTAAATAAATGAACATTTTCAGGGTAGATTGCATGAGATCATCATTACAAATTCTAAAGCAAAGAATACCAATGAACCAGTGGAATTTCCATGGATGGTTGATGGTGCAGGATTGCCTGCAAATGCTTCGCAGCTTCTCCCTAAGATGGTACAGTACTTTGACTGGATATAAGCTTGGTCTTTTTCATAAGCATCTCTTAAAGTACTCGAATAATTTACAGCATTTGTTTCAACAACGCACTTCTAAACCACTCTAGGAAAAGTTTTAATAATAAGAGAAAAGACAGCTATGGAAAATATTGGACTGTCTCATGTAGGCCAGTCTTTTCTTAAAAAGAGATGGGAACAAAAATATTGAAAACTTAGGGCAGTGCTAATAATTTGTATTTATGTATATTCTGATGATTAACAAAGAACAGTGAAAAATATTAGCTCATATTCACCTCAAAGCAATGTGTTACTGTGTCAGTCATGCCTACTGTGAAGTCTTTAGTTCAATAGGTTAATACTGGAGCATTTCTTGCTTGATTCATGAAACAACCCTTTTGAAGAAAATATAATTAATGTTAGAAGTCATGATGGTGTAGGATTCAGTAGATGCCACTGTTTTGTTTTGAGAATTAATGCAAAAATGTAAAATATGCTAGTCAAGTTCTTTAAAGTTTTTCAATACCCAAATAAAAAGGAGGTCTTTGTGCTAGATATTTTAAAGTTACTAAACTGCATACTGTTCAACTGCCATGAATAAATATTATATGATTCTTATTTCCTTACTGTAAACTTATTAGGCCAAGTTGACGAAAGAAGTAACTGCACAAGTCAAGCTACTTGCTGAAGATGAAGATGAGAAGCTCGCATTAACAAACTCTTTTTCTAGATATGACCAAGCAAAGGCTTTTGGAAAAACAACAATTGATGTTGCTCGTATTGCTGCCGGGTTGCCTTGTGGTAGTGAGAGCTTCCTTTTGATGTTTGCTCGATGGAAAAAACTTGAGAGGGATTTATATAATGAAAGAAAGGAGTGAGTAAAATGTTTCACTCTACTTCTTGATGTCAGAAATCAATTCATTAACCAAGTATGACTTCCTTCTCCAATCACTTATAGTGCTCCATAAATCTTACTGCAGCCGATTTGACATTACACAAATCCCAGATGTCTATGACTCCTGCAAGTAAGTAAACGAGCCATCTTCAAGTAACTAGGTTATTTAGAAAGGAATCAGGAGCATGAATTAACTGTCTGTTTCCATTGGCAACCTCCATTTTCTAGCTTTTCTGAATCCATTTGAAGCCGCTAATATATTCGAAGGGTACCTAAATACTCATTATGGCATAAAGTTGTTTAGTGTTTAAAAGTGTGCTCAATAAATTTGACAGAGAATTATAATGTGATGCCATTATTCTTCCTTATATATCTAATGTGCTTATTTGAATTTGAAAGATCATTTACATCTATCATGAACCGCACAACCTAACTGCTGATACATGGCAGATATGACCTCCTGCATAATGCACATCTTAACCTTGAAGGTTTGGAAGAGCTTTTCAAAGTTGCTCAAGTAAGGAACCTTACATTTTGTACTTCCATTTGATCTTTCTTTTAAATTTGCATGAATGTTACTGATGGACTTCTTGAGTAGCCACAAAGTCATATTGATTAAGCACTTCCTGTAGAAGATAAATCAGTCAATTGCAATTGTAAATATATACTGATATGCAATTGCAAAATATGGCCACGTCGTTTTGGTATGAACAACTGGGTAGTCCCTGTGCCAAATAAAGAATGACATTCCTAGTTTTTTTGCCTCCACAAGTCTTGGAGCGCAGACTATTGTATTGTGATCACATAGGCCTTGAAAAGACGAATGCAAGCAGTTAAATTATACAGTTCCAATGCTCAGGTGATGTGACTATGTGAGAGAAACTGTATGGTCAGTGCTTATGTTTTGATGATTCCTCATAGAAGGTTCAATCTTATATTCTTTTTGTATAGCCTTATGAGAGATGTGAGTCATAAGTTCATTATGCTAGATCTTGTGGAGTGAAGTGACCAGGAACAAAAATGGTTTGCTCAGTGCCTCTGTTTTGATGATTCAACGTAGAAGGTTTAATTCCACATTCTTTTCGTACAATATTATGGGAGATATTAGTGAGAATTTCATTAAGCTGGATCTCATGAATTGTTTTCAGTTATAATATGTTCTTTTCTTCATACTTTTGTCATGTCATATAAATCAACTACTCCCTCTGTAGAAAATTGTAGGGCATATTTTATTTGGCGAAGTCTTTAAGACAAGACTTTGACCATTGATTGCGCATAAATATATTCATAATATCTATAAAACCGATGTTTATGAAAGCTCAAAGATGAATGTATTGGTATAACTTCATGCACTAAAATATGCTTATAATTTGACTAATTGTTTGTCAAAATTTACAAAGTTTGACCTTCTGAAAAATTATATCTTTTATCCATTAGAGCCATATATGATGTTGTAGTTTTGGATTTTTTCTGTTAGTTTATTTGCGTAGATTAGTTCTCTTTGATGTTTTTAATATGTTCATCATAGCTTATCTAACATTGATTGTTGTAGCTTCTTGCTGATGGTGTTATTCCGAACGAGTATGGGATCAACCCAAAGCAAAAACTGAAAATTGGCTCAAAGGTCTGTTTTAAGAAATATGTTACTGTTTGTTCCATCCACATAGACGATTATATGCTCTTTGAATGCCACAAACTGATTAATCATTTTGAGTGCTTTGATTGGTTTTCCTAGATAGCACGTCGGTTACTCGGAAAAATTTTAATTGATCTAAGGAACACTCGTGAAGAAGCAATAAGTGTTTCTGATCCAAAATTTACAGAAGATGAAGCTACATTCTTACCAACGAAAGAATCAGAGTACCAACAAAAACTTCAAACTAGAAACGAGGATGGAAGAAGATCTAGTTCCACAAGTGAGAAATCATTGGATCAGGAAGATGAAGATGATAGAGAAACTAAATACCGCTTAGATCCTAAGTATGTCCTTGGTTTTATCAATCCTAATAAATTCATTTTTCTCCTGATTTATAATCACATCTGTATTTAATTTCTCTAATTCACTTTATTCCAGGTATGCTAATGTAAAGACACCTGACAGACATGTCCGGACAAGGCTTTATTTCACATCGGTACGCATGAGACTTTATGTTCAACTTTGCTTTTGTTCTTATCATCATTTTGGGATTTTAATTGTTATTCTATACATTCTCTTTAACAGGAATCTCACATACACTCCTTAATGAATGTCCTTCGCTATTGCAATTTGGATGAATGTCTACAAGGGGAGGATAGCCTTGTCTGCCAAAGTGCTTTGGACCGACTGCATAGAACTAGGGAGCTTGACTACATGAGTAATATTGTGCTTAGAATGTTTGAAAATACTGAGGTATGGATCGTTTTCGTATGGCTCACAAGCAAACTTTCCTTGTTACAATTGCTATTTTTATTCTGGGTAAGATTTCTGTTTTTCACAAAATACTTGAGATCATATGTTTCCAAATCGCTATTTTTAAGTCACTTGTGTGATGAGGTCCTGGATCTCTTTATCGTATTTCCTTAACTATTCTCTGTTTTGCACCTATCTATGTTGATGTGCTTCATAGGCTACAGTTCTTGCTGTTGGGATAACGTTTACAGCCAGTTCTCTGGAATTTGGATGCTGTTGTTTTACATGGTCTTATTTGCTTACCAAATTTCTTATTTACAGGTTCCTTTAGAAGATGAAAAAAGGTTCCGGATTGAAATGACATTTAGTCGTGGCGCCGATCTTAGTCCTCTAGAGGTGATGCTCACACCTTCTTTTGCAATGCAGGACGTGAGCTCCGTTGTGCTTGCTCGCTACTAGATGCATTTGAGCATTTGAACCTTACTCATGTAATATATATGTTTTCGTCCAGGATAAAACCAGTGAAAATACGTCCTTGCTCCAGGAGCACACCCTGCCGATAATGGGGCCTGAGAGACTGCAGGAAGTTGGTTCCTGCCTAACACTGGACAAGTTTGAGAAAATGGTGCGACCATTTGCGATGCCTCCTGAAGACTTCCCTCCAGCTGCTGCGCCGCAAGCCTTTTCTGGCTACTTCAAAGGCTCTGGAATGCTTGAAAGACTCGCTAGTCTCTGGCCTTTTCACAAGGGCGCGACTAACGGGAAATAAGTAAAAAAGCTACAACAAAATGGGTAGAATTGATCCATGTGAATATTTCTCAACTTTTAGCATCTGGTGGCAACACCATTTGCCCAATTTTGGTAACTTTGTCGACTGTTTGAGAGACTGGATCCTTCATAAATGCTCTTGCTCAATGTCTTCAAAACCAGTTGGTGAAGCACAAAAATATACCGGCAACTGTGTAGCTTACTCTGAATATGCAATCTGCTCAAGTTTTTTCAGCAAATGGCTTGTCCAGGGATCTAATATACTTTCTGCTCCTGATCAAGCTCTGGACAATGTTGGCATTTTGGCAACATGGACTAAACTAATATGTCGGAAGACACCAGTGCTAACACCTAGGCATGCACTAATTTTCCTTGCATTTGATTGCAACCTTGCAGCTGGCTAGCTCATGCACATCTATTTTGGCACACTTCAACTCTGCTGAAAAAAAATGCTGCACGGTCAACCAGCTAGACACGATAATTGTCTGATGAATGATAATAGAATTTGATTGAGTTGTAAAGTATAACTTACGTGTGCTTATGTCATTTAAACTCCATCTGGTGAGCCTGGTCTCTCAAGAAACACGAGCACGGGTAGGATCCGTTGTTTTTAGTGTATCTTTAAGAGATCTGGTCAAAACCTACAACAGTAAGGCAAAAATAAAATAAAATATTTTGTTTGCATCCATGATATACTCCAAAAGAGGACTCTTAAGATTTCCAATTGTTAAATAAGCAAAATAGTGTGATGAAAGCCGGAAACCAAGCGTGGTAGGTGAAGAAAGACAAGGGATGTGTGGAACATGATATCTTCATTTTATTTTTCTTCAAAGAAATCAATAGATAAGTATGCCCTTTGACACAGCTGATGATAAAAGGCAAGAAAAGATTGTGTCAACTTCACTTCAGTGGCCGAAGAGTGAGTTGCCATTTGCGGCAATTCAGCAAAGCGCAGCTTGGAAGCGTCTGGCGTTTCTTGCCAAGTATGTGGGCAGCATGATTTTGTTAGGACATGATTTTGTTAGGACATATATACAGAGATAGAGTTTAATACGAGTTCTTTGTATTAATTTATGTTAATAAAGACTATTTTTTATAATAATATAGACAATAAAATCTTTTAATCATTAATGCACTAAATATTTTTTTATTATCCATATTTCCTTTTCTTCATCCTCGTGCAACAAACTTTCTATTAATAAATGCTAAGAGTCGACTCTGAGCCGTTTTCATGCGTAGCAACGATGTTTATAGTTTTTCCTCTCTTTTATCCACGTATCAAATTTGCTTATATAACAATGAAAATGAAAATAGTCCGTTATTATGCATGCCTACAGCTTTACCAATAGTTGAGGGCTGGAGATTCAATTTGAATACTTTCCACCTATATTCTTAGTAATAATGTAATCTCCATTACATATGAATAAATATTCTTATCCGCAACAATCTATTCTCTAGTAATTATATTCACAAGAAAACGATGCAAACTAAAATTAAAAAAGGAAAATCAAACATCAAATCCTGACCCTGTTCGGCAGCTTTTGTAACGTGGCTGCGAAAACAGTCACCACCAACAGCGTCATAGAAGCCAAGACCCGCAGCCATATCTCTCCGAACAGGTATTATGGTGTTAAATCCACTACAAGCTCACTATTTATTCTGTTTGATTAGAATTAGAGAACTGCTAGACCACGGTAGCTAGACCACGGTAGCCCACTTAACGGGATAGATTATAATGAATTAATGAGTCGTTGCCCCCACCAACCACGCCCATGTGTTCTCACGCGTCTGCAAGTAAAAATCGATTTTCGCAGACGGATCTCTTGAGGGGTCGCATGAAAGAATAAACCTATTTTTGTAGGCAGACTTTTTAAGGGGCCGTATGCGAAAATATATTTTCGCAGGTGGGTCTCTTAAGGATTCGTCTAAAGTCTAACTTACCTCCTCTTTTTTTCTCTCTCAACACTTCAAAATTTTTCATCATCATCCTCTCTCCATCTCTCTCCTCTTCTCCTCCTCATTATTTCATCCTTATTGATAAAGCCTGAGCTCCACTCGATAAGTTCAGTGATCTGGTTGTCCCGATCTTTAAGTGAGTTAATAATAACTACGATTTAGGAAAACCGTTGACGATCCGACCACAACCGTACAAGACGTTGTTGTGTTGTGTCTTGGCGATTGATACATCACTTCGTGGGTTGTTGATCTTACTAGTGCAGATCAACCTTATTCCTGCAAGTAAATTGAAGAAACAAACAACAACAAGGTAAAAGCAATCTGAATTGCAAATATGAATTAAAGCTCACGATAAGCTGGGTTCCGAAGACAAGTAATTAGGTGGTCTAGCCGACATACGTAGCCACAAGGTAAAATAGTAATGGCTAAAACTTTAATTTAATAAAACTTAAGAAACCCTAAAGGGATACCTAGCTATTTAAGGAGGTAAGAGGACAATCAAGGGGTCTCTAAGGTCGTGCTTTACCAGGTTGGGATGCACCCTACATGGGCCTCATTTGAACCGGGGTCCCAAATGAAGTTACAAGCCCATACGCCCATTATAGGTGATGCATCACCTTGTTTTTATGATTGTAACCTACTGAGATGGAATTTGGAGATGAGGCTAAGAGGACTCCGAGACCTTTTCATCAAGTACTCATGGGTCCAAAATGAAGCTTGTATGCATACTTGGCGGCCGTTTGAACTCAGTAGTATAGCAGGTGGCCGAATTGGATTCCAAAACTTGGATGACTTAGACACCTTTCAGTTGACCTATGATGTAATCAACGGTGTATCCATGGTAACCATGGTCACATCACTTATCCTAAGTTCTCTCCTCTTCTCTCTCTCACTGGTCGGCGGCGAGCAGTGGGCGTGACGGGCGACAGCGGGCATGGCCGGCGGCAGTTGGCGGGCGGCTCGGCTACCTTAGGTGCTCGACGGTGGGCTTGGCCTCGTGATGGCCAACGACGGGCGACAGCAAGTGGAGATTGGCTTAGGCTTCCTCGGGAGCTTGGTGGTGGGTGGCGGGTGGCTCGGCGACCTCGAGTGGCCAGCGGCGGGCGGGGCC
>BDMV01000003.1:46439883-46450788 GCA_008326285.1 Oryza officinalis | reverse complement strand
GTGTTTATTTACGAGGTTTCTAAACTTTCCCCCCGAAAAGGATGCATGCTCCCTGACGTAGCACGTTTGAGTGCCACTCCAGGGCGTTGAAGAATGTCTTCGTTGCCAGATATCAGTCGAAACGACATCCGTTATGATGGAAATGCTTGAAAACATGGAACTTGAAGAGAGTTTTTTAGCCCGTCCAATGTCGTTCTTTTCCTGCCAAGCAACCATAAATTATTTCCTAAACATGACGTGCTCGGTATAGAAGGGCCCTCAACGGACCATATTAACTTGTTGTGGGGTTATTTCCATCGAAACTTTAAGGACATTGCCCTAAAACGCATCGCATATCCAAAGGATGTGCCAAACAAGGTGAGGAATGTGTTTATTCGCCAGGTTTCTAAATATTCCCCCCGAAATGGTTGAATGCTCCGTGACGTAGCACGCATGAGTGCCACTCCAGGGCCTTGAAGAATGTCTCTGTTGCCAGATATCAGTCGAAACGACATCTCTTATGATGGAAATGCATGAAAACATGGAACTTGAGGAGAGTTCTTTAGCCCGTCCAATGTCGTTCTTTTCCTGACTCGTTACCATAAATTATTTCGTAAACCTGACATGCTCGGTTTAGAACGGCCCTCAACGGACCAGATTAACTTGTTGTGGGGTTATTTCCATCGAAACTTTAAGGACATTGCCCTAAAACGCATCGAATATCCAAAAGATGTGCCAAACAAGGTGAGGAATGTGTTTATTCACCAGGTTTCTAAACTTTCCCCCCAAAAAGGTTGCATGCTCCACGACGTAGCACGCATGAGTGCCACTCCAGGGCCATGAAGAATGTCTCCGTTGCCAGATATCAGTCGAAACGACATCCATTATGATGGAAATGCATGAAAACATGGAACTTGAGGAGAGTTTTTTAGCCCGTCCAATGTCGTTCTTTTCCTGCCTCGATACCATAAATTATTTCCTAAACCTGACGTGCTCGGTGTAGAAGGGCCCTCAACGGAGCAGATTAACTTGTTGTGGGTATATTTCCATCGAAACTTTAAGGACATTGCCCTAAAACGCATCGCTTATACAAATGATGTGCAAAACATGGTGAGGAATGTGTTTATTTACGAGGTTTCTAAACTTTCCCCCCGAAAAGGATGCATGCTCCCTGACGTAGCACGCTTGAGTGCCACTCCAGGGCGTTGAAGAATGTCTTCGTTGCCAAATATCAGTCGAAACGACATCCGTTATGATGGAAATGCATGAAAACATGGAACTTGAAGAGAGTTTTTTAGCCCGTCCAATGTCGTTCTTTTCCTGCCAAGCAACCATAAGTTATTTCCTAAACATGACGTGCTCGGTGTAGAAGGGCCCTCAACGGACCAGATTAACTTGTTGTGGGGTTATTTCCATCGAAACTTTAAGGACATTGCCCTAAAACGCATCGCATATCCAAAGGATGTGCCAAACAAGGTGAGGAATGTGTTTATTCGCCAGGTTTCTAAACATTCCCCCCGAAATGGTTGAATGCTCCGTGACGTAGCACGCATGAGTGCCACTCCAGGGCCTTGAAGAATGTCTTCGTTGCCAGATATCAGTCGAAACGACATCTCTTATGATGGAAATGCATGAAAACATGGAACATGAAGAGAGTTTTTTAGCCCGTCCAATGTCGTTCTTTTCCTGCCTCGCTACCATAAATTATTTCCTAAACCTGACGTGCTCGGTGTAGAAGGGCCCTCAACGGACCAGATTAACTTGTTGTGGGGTTATTTCCATCGAAACTTTAAGGACATTGCCCTAAAACGCATCGCATATCCAAAGGATGTGCCAAACAAGGTGAGGAATGTGTTTATTCACCAGGTTTCTAAACTTTCCCCCCGAAAAGGTTGCATGCTCCATGACGTAGCACGCATGAGTGCCACTCCAGGGCCTTGAAGAATGTCTCCGTTGCCAGATATCAGTCGAAACGACATCCGTTATGATGGAAATGCATGAAAACATGGAACTTGAAGAGAGTTTTTTAGCCCGTCCAATGTCGTTCTTTTCCTGCCTCGCTACCATAAATTATTTCCTAAACCTGACGTGCTCGGTGTAGAAGGGCCCTCAACGGACCAGATTAACTTGTTGTGGGGTTATTTCCATCGAAACTTTAAGGACATTGCCCTAAAACGCATCGCATATCCAAAGGATGTGCCAAACAAGGTGAGGAATGTGTTTATTCACCAGGTTTCTAAACTTTCCCCCCGAAAAGGTTGCATGCTCCATGACGTAGCACGCATGAGTGCCACTCCAGGGCCTTGAAGAATGTCTCCGTTGCCAGATATCAGTCGAAACGACATCCGTTATGATGGAAATGCATGAAAACATGGAACTTGAAGAGAGTTTTTTAGCCCGTCCAATGTCGTTCTTTTCCTGCCTCGCTACCATAAATTATTTCCTAAACCTGACGTGCTCGGTGTAGAAGGGCCCTCAACGGACCAGATTAACTTGTTGTGGGGTTATTTCCATCGAAACTTTAAGGACATTGCCCTAAAACGCATCGCATATCCAAAGGATGTGCCAAACAAGGTGAGGAATGTGTTTATTCACCAGGTTTCTAAACTTTCCCCCCGAAAAGGTTGCATGCTCCATGACGTAGCACGCATGAGTGCCACTCCAGGGCCTTGAAGAATGTCTCCGTTGCCAGATATCAGTCGAAACGACATCCGTTATGATGGAAATGCATGAAAACATGGAACTTGAAGAGAGTTTTTTAGCCCGTCCAATGTCGTTCTTTTCCTGCCTCGCTACCATAAATTATTTCCTAAACCTGACGTGCTCGGTGTAGAAGGGCCCTCAACGGACCAGATTAACTTGTTGTGGGGTTATTTCCATCGAAACTTTAAGGACATTGCCCTAAAACGCATCGCATATCCAAAGGATGTGCCAAACAAGGTGAGGAATGTGTTTATTCACCAGGTTTCTAAACTTTCCCCCCGAAAAGGTTGCATGCTCCATGACGTAGCACGCATGAGTGCCACTCCAGGGCCTTGAAGAATGTCTCCGTTGCCAGATATCAGTCGAAACGACATCCGTTATGATGGAAATGCATGAAAACATGGAACTTGAAGAGAGTTTTTTAGCCCGTCCAATGTCGTTCTTTTCCTGCCTCGCTACCATAAATTATTTCCTAAACCTGACGTGCTCGGTGTAGAAGGGCCCTCAACGGACCAGATTAACTTGTTGTGGGGTTATTTCCATCGAAACTTTAAGGACATTGCCCTAAAACGCATCGCATATCCAAAGGATGTGCCAAACAAGGTGAGGAATGTGTTTATTCACCAGGTTTCTAAACTTTCCCCCCGAAAAGGTTGCATGCTCCATGACGTAGCACGCATGAGTGCCACTCCAGGGCCTTGAAGAATGTCTCCGTTGCCAGATATCAGTCGAAACGACATCCGTTATGATGGAAATGCATGAAAACATGGAACTTGAAGAGAGTTTTTTAGCCCGTCCAATGTCGTTCTTTTCCTGACTCGCTACCATAAATTATTTCGTAAACCTGACATGCTCGGTTTAGAAGGGCCCTCAATGGACCAGATTAACTTGTTGTGGGGTTACTTCCATCGAAAATTTAAGGACATTGCCCTAAAACGCATCGCTTATACAAAGGATGTGCCAAACAAGGTGAGGAATGTCTATATTCACCAGGTTTCTAAACATTCCCCCCGAATAGGTTGCATGCTCCACGACGTAGTACGCATGAGAGCCACTCCAGGGACTTGAAGAATGTCTCCGTTGCCAGATATCAGTCGAAACGACATCCGTTATGATGGAAATGCATTTAAACATGGAACTTGAAGAGAGTTTTTTAGCCCGTCCAATGTCGTTCTTTTCCTGACTCGCTACCATAAATTATTTCGTAAACCTGACATGCTCGGTTTAGAAGGGCCCTCAATGGACCAGATTAACTTGTTGTGGGGTTACTTCCATCGAAACTTTAAGGACATTGCCCTAAAACGCATCGCTTATACAAAGGATGTGCCAAACAAGGTGAGGAATGTGTATATTCACCAGGTTTCTAAACTTTCCCCCCGAATAGGTTGCATGCGCCACGACGTAGCACGCATGAGTGCCACTCCAGGGCCTTGAAGAATGTCTCCGTTGCCAGATATCAGTCGAAACGACATCCGTTATGATGGAAACGCATTAAAACATGGAACTTGAGGAGAGTTCTTTAGCCCGTCCAATGTCGTTCTTTTCCTGACTCGCTACCATAAATTATTTCGTAAACCTGACATGCTCGGTTTAGAACGGCCCTCAATGGACCAGATTAACTTGTTGTGGGGTTATTTCCATCGAAACTTTAAGGACATTGCCCTAAAACGCATCGCATATCCAAAGGATGTGCCAAACAAGGTGAGGAATGTGTTTATTCACCAGGTTTCTAAACTTTCCCCCCGAAAAGGTTGCATGCTCCATGACGTAGCACGCATGAGTGCCACTCCAGGGCCTTGAAGAATGTCTCCGTTGCCAGATATCAGTCGAAACGACATCCGTTATGATGGAAATGCATGAAAACATGGAACTTGAAGAGAGTTTTTTAGCCCGTCCAATGTCGTTCTTTTCCTGCCTCGCTACCATAAATTATTTCCTAAACCTGACGTGCTCGGTGTAGAAGGGCCCTCAACGGACCAGATTAACTTGTTGTGGGGTTATTTCCATCGAAACTTTAAGGACATTGCCCTAAAACGCATCGCATATCCAAAGGATGTGCCAAACAAGGTGAGGAATGTGTTTATTCACCAGGTTTCTAAACTTTCCCCCCGAAAAGGTTGCATGCTCCATGACGTAGCACGCATGAGTGCCACTCCAGGGCCTTGAAGAATGTCTCCGTTGCCAGATATCAGTCGAAACGACATCCGTTATGATGGAAATGCATGAAAACATGGAACTTGAAGAGAGTTTTTTAGCCCGTCCAATGTCGTTCTTTTCCTGCCTCGCTACCATAAATTATTTCCTAAACCTGACGTGCTCGGTGTAGAAGGGCCCTCAACGGACCAGATTAACTTGTTGTGGGGTTATTTCCATCGAAACTTTAAGGACATTGCCCTAAAACGCATCGCATATCCAAAGGATGTGCCAAACAAGGTGAGGAATGTGTTTATTCACCAGGTTTCTAAACTTTCCCCCCGAAAAGGTTGCATGCTCCATGACGTAGCACGCATGAGTGCCACTCCAGGGCCTTGAAGAATGTCTCCGTTGCCAGATATCAGTCGAAACGACATCCGTTATGATGGAAATGCATGAAAACATGGAACTTGAAGAGAGTTTTTTAGCCCGTCCAATGTCGTTCTTTTCCTGCCTCGCTACCATAAATTATTTCCTAAACCTGACGTGCTCGGTGTAGAAGGGCCCTCAACGGACCAGATTAACTTGTTGTGGGGTTATTTCCATCGAAACTTTAAGGACATTGCCCTAAAACGCATCGCATATCCAAAGGATGTGCCAAACAAGGTGAGGAATGTGTTTATTCACCAGGTTTCTAAACTTTCCCCCCGAAAAGGTTGCATGCTCCATGACGTAGCACGCATGAGTGCCACTCCAGGGCCTTGAAGAATGTCTCCGTTGCCAGATATCAGTCGAAACGACATCCGTTATGATGGAAATGCATGAAAACATGGAACTTGAAGAGAGTTTTTTAGCCCGTCCAATGTCGTTCTTTTCCTGCCTCGCTACCATAAATTATTTCCTAAACCTGACGTGCTCGGTGTAGAAGGGCCCTCAACGGACCAGATTAACTTGTTGTGGGGTTATTTCCATCGAAACTTTAAGGACATTGCCCTAAAACGCATCGCATATCCAAAGGATGTGCCAAACAAGGTGAGGAATGTGTTTATTCACCAGGTTTCTAAACTTTCCCCCCGAAAAGGTTGCATGCTCCATGACGTAGCACGCATGAGTGCCACTCCAGGGCCTTGAAGAATGTCTCCGTTGCCAGATATCAGTCGAAACGACATCCGTTATGATGGAAATGCATGAAAACATGGAACTTGAAGAGAGTTTTTTAGCCCGTCCAATGTCGTTCTTTTCCTGCCTCGCTACCATAAATTATTTCCTAAACCTGACGTGCTCGGTGTAGAAGGGCCCTCAACGGACCAGATTAACTTGTTGTGGGGTTATTTCCATCGAAACTTTAAGGACATTGCCCTAAAACGCATCGCATATCCAAAGGATGTGCCAAACAAGGTGAGGAATGTGTTTATTCACCAGGTTTCTAAACTTTCCCCCCGAAAAGGTTGCATGCTCCATGACGTAGCACGCATGAGTGCCACTCCAGGGCCTTGAAGAATGTCTCCGTTGCCAGATATCAGTCGAAACGACATCCGTTATGATGGAAATGCATGAAAACATGGAACTTGAAGAGAGTTTTTTAGCCCGTCCAATGTCGTTCTTTTCCTGCCTCGCTACCATAAATTATTTCCTAAACCTGACGTGCTCGGTGTAGAAGGGCCCTCAACGGACCAGATTAACTTGTTGTGGGGTTATTTCCATCGAAACTTTAAGGACATTGCCCTAAAACGCATCGCATATCCAAAGGATGTGCCAAACAAGGTGAGGAATGTGTTTATTCACCAGGTTTCTAAACTTTCCCCCCGAAAAGGTTGCATGCTCCATGACGTAGCACGCATGAGTGCCACTCCAGGGCCTTGAAGAATGTCTCCGTTGCCAGATATCAGTCGAAACGACATCCGTTATGATGGAAATGCATGAAAACATGGAACTTGAAGAGAGTTTTTTAGCCCGTCCAATGTCGTTCTTTTCCTGCCTCGCTACCATAAATTATTTCCTAAACCTGACGTGCTCGGTGTAGAAGGGCCCTCAACGGACCAGATTAACTTGTTGTGGGGTTATTTCCATCGAAACTTTAAGGACATTGCCCTAAAACGCATCGCATATCCAAAGGATGTGCCAAACAAGGTGAGGAATGTGTTTATTCACCAGGTTTCTAAACTTTCCCCCCGAAAAGGTTGCATGCTCCATGACGTAGCACGCATGAGTGCCACTCCAGGGCCTTGAAGAATGTCTCCGTTGCCAGATATCAGTCGAAACGACATCCGTTATGATGGAAATGCATGAAAACATGGAACTTGAAGAGAGTTTTTTAGCCCGTCCAATGTCGTTCTTTTCCTGCCTCGCTACCATAAATTATTTCCTAAACCTGACGTGCTCGGTGTAGAAGGGCCCTCAACGGACCAGATTAACTTGTTGTGGGGTTATTTCCATCGAAACTTTAAGGACATTGCCCTAAAACGCATCGCATATCCAAAGGATGTGCCAAACAAGGTGAGGAATGTGTTTATTCACCAGGTTTCTAAACTTTCCCCCCGAAAAGGTTGCATGCTCCATGACGTAGCACGCATGAGTGCCACTCCAGGGCCTTGAAGAATGTCTCCGTTGCCAGATATCAGTCGAAACGACATCCGTTATGATGGAAATGCATGAAAACATGGAACTTGAAGAGAGTTTTTTAGCCCGTCCAATGTCGTTCTTTTCCTGCCTCGCTACCATAAATTATTTCCTAAACCTGACGTGCTCGGTGTAGAAGGGCCCTCAACGGACCAGATTAACTTGTTGTGGGGTTATTTCCATCGAAACTTTAAGGACATTGCCCTAAAACGCATCGCATATCCAAAGGATGTGCCAAACAAGGTGAGGAATGTGTTTATTCACCAGGTTTCTAAACTTTCCCCCCGAAAAGGTTGCATGCTCCATGACGTAGCACGCATGAGTGCCACTCCAGGGCCTTGAAGAATGTCTCCGTTGCCAGATATCAGTCGAAACGACATCCGTTATGATGGAAATGCATGAAAACATGGAACTTGAAGAGAGTTTTTTAGCCCGTCCAATGTCGTTCTTTTCCTGCCTCGCTACCATAAATTATTTCCTAAACCTGACGTGCTCGGTGTAGAAGGGCCCTCAACGGACCAGATTAACTTGTTGTGGGGTTATTTCCATCGAAACTTTAAGGACATTGCCCTAAAACGCATCGCATATCCAAAGGATGTGCCAAACAAGGTGAGGAATGTGTTTATTCACCAGGTTTCTAAACTTTCCCCCCGAAAAGGTTGCATGCTCCATGACGTAGCACGCATGAGTGCCACTCCAGGGCCTTGAAGAATGTCTCCGTTGCCAGATATCAGTCGAAACGACATCCGTTATGATGGAAATGCATGAAAACATGGAACTTGAAGAGAGTTTTTTAGCCCGTCCAATGTCGTTCTTTTCCTGCCTCGCTACCATAAATTATTTCCTAAACCTGACGTGCTCGGTGTAGAAGGGCCCTCAACGGACCAGATTAACTTGTTGTGGGGTTATTTCCATCGAAACTTTAAGGACATTGCCCTAAAACGCATCGCATATCCAAAGGATGTGCCAAACAAGGTGAGGAATGTGTTTATTCACCAGGTTTCTAAACTTTCCCCCCGAAAAGGTTGCATGCTCCATGACGTAGCACGCATGAGTGCCACTCCAGGGCCTTGAAGAATGTCTCCGTTGCCAGATATCAGTCGAAACGACATCCGTTATGATGGAAATGCATGAAAACATGGAACTTGAAGAGAGTTTTTTAGCCCGTCCAATGTCGTTCTTTTCCTGCCTCGCTACCATAAATTATTTCCTAAACCTGACGTGCTCGGTGTAGAAGGGCCCTCAACGGACCAGATTAACTTGTTGTGGGGTTATTTCCATCGAAACTTTAAGGACATTGCCCTAAAACGCATCGCATATCCAAAGGATGTGCCAAACAAGGTGAGGAATGTGTTTATTCACCAGGTTTCTAAACTTTCCCCCCGAAAAGGTTGCATGCTCCATGACGTAGCACGCATGAGTGCCACTCCAGGGCCTTGAAGAATGTCTCCGTTGCCAGATATCAGTCGAAACGACATCCGTTATGATGGAAATGCATGAAAACATGGAACTTGAAGAGAGTTTTTTAGCCCGTCCAATGTCGTTCTTTTCCTGCCTCGCTACCATAAATTATTTCCTAAACCTGACGTGCTCGGTGTAGAAGGGCCCTCAACGGACCAGATTAACTTGTTGTGGGGTTATTTCCATCGAAACTTTAAGGACATTGCCCTAAAACGCATCGCATATCCAAAGGATGTGCCAAACAAGGTGAGGAATGTGTTTATTCACCAGGTTTCTAAACTTTCCCCCCGAAAAGGTTGCATGCTCCATGACGTAGCACGCATGAGTGCCACTCCAGGGCCTTGAAGAATGTCTCCGTTGCCAGATATCAGTCGAAACGACATCCGTTATGATGGAAATGCATGAAAACATGGAACTTGAAGAGAGTTTTTTAGCCCGTCCAATGTCGTTCTTTTCCTGCCTCGCTACCATAAATTATTTCCTAAACCTGACGTGCTCGGTGTAGAAGGGCCCTCAACGGACCAGATTAACTTGTTGTGGGGTTATTTCCATCGAAACTTTAAGGACATTGCCCTAAAACGCATCGCATATCCAAAGGATGTGCCAAACAAGGTGAGGAATGTGTTTATTCACCAGGTTTCTAAACTTTCCCCCCGAAAAGGTTGCATGCTCCATGACGTAGCACGCATGAGTGCCACTCCAGGGCCTTGAAGAATGTCTCCGTTGCCAGATATCAGTCGAAACGACATCCGTTATGATGGAAATGCATGAAAACATGGAACTTGAAGAGAGTTTTTTAGCCCGTCCAATGTCGTTCTTTTCCTGCCTCGCTACCATAAATTATTTCCTAAACCTGACGTGCTCGGTGTAGAAGGGCCCTCAACGGACCAGATTAACTTGTTGTGGGGTTATTTCCATCGAAACTTTAAGGACATTGCCCTAAAACGCATCGCATATCCAAAGGATGTGCCAAACAAGGTGAGGAATGTGTTTATTCACCAGGTTTCTAAACTTTCCCCCCGAAAAGGTTGCATGCTCCATGACGTAGCACGCATGAGTGCCACTCCAGGGCCTTGAAGAATGTCTCCGTTGCCAGATATCAGTCGAAACGACATCCGTTATGATGGAAATGCATGAAAACATGGAACTTGAAGAGAGTTTTTTAGCCCGTCCAATGTCGTTCTTTTCCTGCCTCGCTACCATAAATTATTTCCTAAACCTGACGTGCTCGGTGTAGAAGGGCCCTCAACGGACCAGATTAACTTGTTGTGGGGTTATTTCCATCGAAACTTTAAGGACATTGCCCTAAAACGCATCGCATATCCAAAGGATGTGCCAAACAAGGTGAGGAATGTGTTTATTCACCAGGTTTCTAAACTTTCCCCCCGAAAAGGTTGCATGCTCCACGACGTAGCACGCATGAGTGCCACTCCAGGGCCATGAAGAATGTCTCCGTTGCTAGATATCAGTCGAAACGACATCCGTTATGATGGAAATGCATGAAAATATTGAACTTGAACAGAGTTTTTTAGCCCGTCCAATGTCGTTCTTTTCTTGACTCGCTACCATAAATTATTTCCTAAACCTGACGTGCTCAGTTTAGAAGGGCTCTCAACGGACCAGATTAACTTGTTGTGGGGTTATTTCCATCGAAACTTTAAGGACATTGCGCTAAAACGCATCGCATATACAAAAGATGTGCCAAACAAGGTGAGGAATGTGTTTATTCACCAGGTTTCTAAACATTCCCCCCGAAAAGGTTGCATGCTCCACGACGTAGCACGCATGAGTGCCACTCCAGGGCCTTGAAGAATGTCTCCGTTGCCAGATGTCAGTCGAAACGACATCCATTATGATGGAAATGCATGAAAACATGGAACTTGAGGAGAGTTTTTTAGCCCGTCCAATGTCGTTCTTTTCCTGCCTCGCTACCATAAATTATTTCCTAAGCATGACGTGCTCGGTGTAGAAGGGCCCTCAACGGACCAGATTAACTTGTTGTGGGGTTAT
>BDMV01000003.1:46368365-46438034 GCA_008326285.1 Oryza officinalis | reverse complement strand
CATGTCTTACGGGGAAGCAGCCTCCATCTATCCCGGCGCAGATCAATCGGCCGATGACATAGCTACATGGTTCATCCGCTTCTTCACCGGCCCCCCATCAGCCAAGATGGATATGTTTGTCTATACATCGGACCGAGACTTCGAGCTTCCAGATGATCTGCAACTGAATTTAATAAATGATGACCTGGAATCAAGGGAGTTATTCATGATCGGCCTCACTCCATGCCTGCTCCCAGTAGGCGTCTTTCAGGGAAGGAGTACCAGCTTGTCTTATGAATTTTACACCCCAATGACAGCTGCTAGACAATGCGGACTCGGACAACTTCCCATCAGCTTGTATCTCCATAAGCTCCTAGAGAGCAGAGGCACAGTCCCATCGGCCCTGATCATGAACAAAGCCATGGAAATCGAGCTCCCCAATCTTGGTGACTGCGATCGGCTGCATCTGAACGCCTTCGTGCATATTAACTTCCAAACTTGGTGGCAAGAGTGGGCTGCTCACATCTTTCATCAATCGGCCAGGTTCTATGTGACAGAACTTATCCAAGGCATCAGCCCCCAAGTCCCGGATGAGCCGATTCCATCTGTGAGCAACAGTGGACGGAAGATCTTCTATACTCAAGCTATAGCTCCCTCGGGGTCAACCGTCTTGGAATCCATCATCGGCCTCACTGCCCCAAAAGTGGCATCGCTTCTTCAAGGCCCGATGCTTAAAGAAAACCCCAAGAGGAAAGCACCGGCCAAAGGCAAATCGCAGAAAGCCAGCAAGAAGGCCAGAGCTGATGACCCAGCCGATGCCGATGAACTAGACCCCTCCTTGGAAGAATTCCTCGAAGAACAAGTGATGGAGGAGGAGGTTGATGCAGCAGCAGCTGATACCCACGAAGAAGAAAATCCATCAGCCGAAACCACCCAAGAGCCATCGGCCGAAACTGCTGAGATCCCACCGGCCGATGACCAAGATGATGCTCCACAACCAAGAAGGACTAGGCACGCAGTTCGCAAGGTCAATATACACTTCTTTGTATTTGCATAATCTTCTTGCACTGTCACACTTTAACTTCCTATCCTTTTCAGGCTGCGGTGTCGTCCGTGTTGAAGGAGAGAACTCAATCGGCCCCTATGCCAAGATCCAAGAAAACAACTTTACAACGACGCGAACGAGCCAAGGCACGATTGAGAACCCCTTCTCCTTCTCCACCACCCTCTCCGACTGTCTCGGTAAGAGTCAATTGTTTGCATAATTTTCTAACCACATAACCCTATTCACCAATTTCTTACATTTTCAGCCTAGGGTTCCATCACCTTCACCGCATCGGCCAGCCCCCTCGCCTATTATGTCAACAAAGCAAAGGAAGGCCGATGTAAGCACTACCAACGCTCCAACACAGGTAACCATGATTACCCTGATCCTCTTTCTGCCGATTCCTGATTGCCAAGGCTAACCTCGATCCATGTTGATATCTGCAGAACCTAGCCGATATGTTCTCCTTCGATATCGGCCAGTTCCTTGATGATGAGGACAAGGAACTACCCAGCACAACCAGCGCACCGATCTCTGATGACTTGAAGAATCGGCTGACCGACATTGGGAATCGGCTAGAAGCCTCGCTGGAGTGTTTGGTAGAAGACTGCTCCTCCATCAGAGTCAGGGTACATGAAATCCAAGACGAACTGCCCGAAGACCTGATGGAAATTCTTACGCCGGCCATCTTCCTGGAACAATACCGATTCAAGCTTTTCAGAGCGAAGGAAAGACTTGCAGAGCGGCGACAACGCGAACAACTGGAATCGGCTCTGTCCGCTAGCAAAGCTCAAGTGAATGCCGATAAAAACAAGTAAACCATGTGAGAACTGATGGCCGATCGGCCGATAGGCCGATGTCGCATCGTGAGAGCCTAGCCGATAGGGCAAACCTATATCGGCTTACTTGAGGTAATAATAAGACAGAACTAATAAAGTAGATCTAATCTCATCGGCCTAGGTTATCATGTTTATAGCAAATTACTGGAATCGGCCGATGAGGGTAGCATGAAGATAAACGCACTAGCTAATACCCTAGTGCAAACTTATACAAGCCAATCAGCCAATATAAATATACCAACCACAGAAAGATCCTGAGAATATCCTGTGATCAATGTATTTATATTTACCAATCCGCATGCATAAGTGGCAAACACATGCAAGAACATAAAATAATCACATGCATTAGGTAAGACCGGCTAAGACCCCGGTACTATCCTTAATTACAATCGAAAACAGGCTTTGTGTTAGATCTCAAAACAGGACTAAGGTTGATAGCAACTCAAAGTGTGAATCGAGACCTAACGCAAAGAGAACCAAGCCGTCGATTGCTTTTGGGGATGACAGATGCATTGAATAATCTAACCAAGCATGCAAATTAAACCACCGTCGGCAGTAAACCCTAAAGCGAGAAAACCGCTGGCAAGGCTTAATCGGGATACCTGTCAAAACTATCCAAGACATGATAATCGACGATCACATCATCGAGGCTTGACGTGTCTAAAACGACACGCTAGCCCCGACGATGCAGATCGTCGAGGACAAGTTCTTACCTCTGCTCCGAGGAAGCAAGAACTCGTCGAAGAAGACCTCTTGCGAGGGTTGGCGATGCGCCGAAAGTAGATTGAACTGGTTTTTGTTTGATTGATTCGAGAGAGAGAGATTACATGTACAAACTATCGGGATATTTATACCCGAGGTTACAACAGAACCCTTGTAGGGCACGATCTTATCTACAACTAACAAACAAGTCTTTGCGGCAGACTCTAGCCACAGATTAGATCTAAACTACCTAATTTACAAGATACAATTGCCCAAAACCGAGCTTTATCTCTATTCGGCAACTTCCTTGAAGCTTACTTCGAGCCCAGACCAAGCCCACGTTGACACTGTCAACTCACAACCCGTATCGGCCCGTGACCAAACCAAATCCGTATCGGCCGATATGCCCTTTATAGCAACACTCCCCAAGTCCGATACGGTTACTGGGTCCGATACGAAGCCTGGTCCGACTCCAACTCAATCCTTCCTATCTGCTTCGGTTTCCTCTTTTCTCTCCAAGTCGATTACCAAAATCCATCGTTAACAGATGGTCCATCCTCCTCTAGAGAAATCTATCAACGGTCNACAAATCCCCTTGGGCCGATACCTTCTAGGAGCTGTATATCGGCTACTCCATGTTTCCACACAAGACTTGATGCTAAAACAGACTGTGGCTCATGGAGGACCATGGTGGTTCGTTCAACTCTGGCTAACCATATACACCAACACCATGGTTGATCGGCCACCTCTATCAGATTCTCGCTTCCCATCAAAATATGCCGATCACGAAGACCCCAGGAACAGAAGATGCATGTCCTACGGGGAAGCAGCCTCCATCTATCCCGGCGCAGATCAATCGGCCGATGACATGGCTACATGGTTCATCCGCTTCTTCACCCGGCCCCCCATCAGCCAAGATGGATATGTTTGTCTATACATCGGACCGAGACTTCGAGCTTCCAGATGATCTGCAACTGAGTTTAATAAATGATGACCTGGAATCAAGGGAGTTATTCATGATCGGCCTCACTCCATGCCTGCTCCCAGTAGGCGTCTTTCAGGGAAGGAGTACCAGCTTGTCTTATGAATTTTACACCCCAATGACAGCTGCTAGACAATGCGGACTCGGACAACTTCCCATCAGCTTGTATCTCCATAAGCTCCTAGAGAGCAGAGGCACAGTCCCATCGGCCCTGATCATGAACAAAGCCATGGAAATCGAGCTCCCCAATCTTGGTGACTGCGATCGGCTGCATCTGAACGCCTTCGTGCATATTAACTTCCAAACTTGGTGGCAAGAGTGGGCTGCTCACATCTTTCATCAATCGGCCAGGTTCTATGTGACAGAACTTATCAAAGGCATCAGCCCCCAAGTCCCGGATGAGCCGATTCCATCTGTGAGCAACAGTGGACGGAAGATCTTCTATACTCAAGCTGTAGCTCCCTCGGGGTCAACCGTCTTGGAATCCATCATCGGCCTCGCTGCCCCAAAAGTGGCATCGCTTCTTCAAGGCCCGATGCTTAAAGAAAACCCCAAGAGGAAAGCACCGGCCAAAGGCAAATCGCAGAAAGCCAGCAAGAAGGCCAGAGCTGATGACCCAGCCGATGCCGATGAACTAGACCCCTCCTTGGAAGAATTCCTCGAAGAACAAGTGATGGAGGAGGAGGTTGATGCAGCAGCAGCTGATACCCACGAAGAAGAAAATCCATCAGCCGAAACCACCCAAGAGCCATCGGCCGAAACTGCTGAGATCCCACCGGCCGATGACCAAGATGATGCTCCACAACCAAGAAGGACTAGGCACGTAGTTCGCAAGGTCAATATACACTTCTTTGTATTTGCATAATCTTCTTGCACTGTCACACTTTAACTTCCTATCCTTTTCAGGCTGCGGTGTCGTCCGTGCTGAAGGAGAGAACTCAATCGGCCCCTATGCCAAGATCCAAGAAAACAACTTTACAACGACGCGAACGAGCCAAGGCACGATTGAGAACCCCTTCTCCTTCTCCACCACCCTCTCCGACTGTCTCGGTAAGAGTCAATTGTTTGCATAATTTTTCTAACCACATAACCCTATTCACCAATTTCTTGCATTTTCAGCCTAGGGTTCCATCACCTTCACCGCATCGGCCAGCCCCCTCGCCTATTATGTCAACAAAGCAAAGGAAGGCCGATGTAAGCACTACCAACGCTCCAACACAGGTAACCATGATTACCCTGATCCTCTTTCTGCCGATTCCTGATTGCCAAGGCTAACCTCGATCCATGTTGATATCTGCAGAACCTAGCCGATATGTTCTCCTTCGATATCGGCCAGTTCCTTGATGATGAGGATAAGGAACTACCCAGCACAACCAGGGCACCGATCTCTGATGACTTGAAGAATCGGCTGACCGACATTGGGAATCGGCTAGAAGCCTCGCTGGAGTGTTTGGTAGAAGACTGCTCCTCCATCAGAGTCAGGGTACAAGAAATCCAAGACGAACTGCCCGAAGACCTGATGGAAATTCTTACGCCGGCCATCTTCCTGGAACAATACCGATTCAAGCTTTTCAGAGCGAAGGAAAGACTTGCAGAGCGGCGACAACGCGAACAACTGGAATCGGCTCTGTCCGCTAGCAAAGCTCAAGTGAATGCCGATAAGACCAGGTTGGACGAGCTAGCGGTAGAGCCGATCGTGCTGAAAAATAGGCTTGAAGAACTCCGTCGCCTCGAGGCAGAGCTAGAATCGAAGCTGGCCGCTACACGCCAAGAAATCCAGGAAGTCGAAGCCGGGATAGCTGCATCACCCAAGATCATAGAAGATCAGACGGCCAAGCTCAAGGCATCGGCCAAGTACCTCGCGACCCTAAGCAAGTCACTGAAACCAATCTCAGGGACGATGGCCGATGATGCCCAGGCTATCGAAGATGTTGAGCAAATCCGTCGTAAAGCTATCGCTGCTATTGCAGACTTCATAGGGTGATGTAGCACATATTATTTCTATAATGTATAACCATACGCCTTATCGGCCATGCAGCCGAATTTGTTTTGATAATTCCAGCCTAATTTATTGATTCTGAAATCCTCTCACCCTTTATCGGCCGTGCAGCCGAATTTGTTTTGAAAATTCCGAACATATATATCTTTAACATGAACAATCTCATTATAAACAATCTCATCGGCCAGAGAGCCGAAGTCAATCGCCAAACTGAAAGATCCTTGAAGAAAGATTCCAACTGAAAATCTATCTGAAAATTTTTGAAAATTCCTGTATATATATATGCCCCCCAAATTTTGGAAGATGAGGGCTCATATTCTGAAATTTGAACTAAGGGCGATAGTATTTATCGGCCATCTAAAGACGATGCTGGACTACATCGGCTGTGGTCATAAATCGGCTAGAGGGCCGATCATGAATCAATCCAGATACTGGGATGATATTGTTTCAGGTATTTACCATTGAGAGCTCGTCCATAAATCTCGCCATCCAACCCCTTGAGCAGATAGGCATTGTGAGGAACACATCGATGAATTAGAAAAGGGCCTTCCCAATTAGGTGACCATTTGCCGAATTTATTATCTCTGGAGCCAATCGGCATTATCAATTTCCACACAAGGTCTCCTTCCTCAAACGATTTGGCAACGACCTTTTTATTATAATGACGGGCTACTCTGTCTTTATCACGCTTGATTTTTTCCAAGGCCCGTAATCGAACATGTGCCAAATCGTCCAATTCATCAACCATAAGGTTATGGTACTCATCGGCCGTCAAGTCGTCTTGCAAAGCAATCCTTCTTGAGCCGATGGCGGTTTCCCACGGCAGTACAGCTTCATGCCCGTAGACCAGTTGATAGGGAGGCACTTGAATTGCACCATGGCAAGCCATCCGATACGCCCAAAGGGAACCGGCCAGCGTTGTATGCCATTGCCTCGGCTGTTCGTCAATTTTCCGCTTGATTAATTTGATTAGGGTCTTGTTGGAAGCCTCTGCCTGCCCATTAGCCTGCGTGTAATAAGGGGAAGAATTGAGCAATCTGATGCCCATGCTGTCAGCAAATTGGACGAACTCATCGGACACGAAGATTGATCCCTGATCTGTGGTTATTGTCTGGGGTAACCCAAACCGATATATGATATGCTCCTTGACCAACTGAATAGCATCTTTGGAATCAACCTTCTTGAGAGGAACGGCCTCAACCCACTTTGTGAAGTAATCTGTAGCCACTAATATATACTTGTGCCCCTTACTTGATGGTGGGTTAATCTGGCCGATCATATCTATTCCCCATCCTCGAAACGGCCACGGCTTTATGATTGGATGCATAGCCGAGGCCGGTGCTCTCTGAATTGCTCCAAATTTATGACAATCTTGACATCCTTTATAATACTTGAAGCAATCTTCTAGCATGGTTGGCCAAAAATATCCGACGCGCTTCATCAGCCATTTCATTTTATGGGCCGATTGATGAGTGCCACAAATCCCTTCATGTACTTCGCCCATAACGGTCTTAGCCTCCTCAGGACCTAGACATTTGAGTAGGACACCATCGGCCGTCCGATAATATAAGTTATCGTCCAATAAGACATAGTGTAAAACTTTGTATTTCATTCTGCGTGACGCCGATTGGGAAGGGTTTCTCAAATAATCAATGATATCAAACCTCCAATCGTCGGCGTGCACGAGAGCAATCTGAATTGGAACATCTTTAGCCATCGGCCTGTATCCCGATGCCCCCTGAGCTAAATCATTGGCTTCGAAATTCTGCTTCCTGGGTATGTGCCTCATCGTTACGATCCGGAAACCGTGTAATAACTCTGCGCACTCCTCATTATAGACTTTGAGAATATCATCTCTGCACTCATACTCCCCAGAAAGTTGATTAATTACTAGCTGTGAGTCACCAATGATTTCTACGGCATCGGCCTCGACTTCTTGTAACAGCTGCAAGCCTTTAAGCACCGCTTCATATTCTGCTTGGTTGTTGGTATAATAAGGCTTTATAGTGAACGCGAACTCGAAACTTGCCCCCCGAGGGGATATGATGACTAGGCCGATACCGCAACCGTGTCTGCAGACTGATCCATCGAAATATAACGTCCACGGTACAATGTCTGCATATGCAACTGAGTCATCTCTATGTTGAACAATGAAATCGGCCAGGGCTTGTCCTTTGATCGCTTTGGCCGATTCATATCGAAGATCAAACTCTGTTAGAGCAAAGATCCACTTCCCAACTCGTCCTTTCAACACAGGGGCCGATAACATGTATTTCATCACATCGGCCTTGCTTACCACTATGCACTCGTTGGAAAGCAGGTAATGCCTCAATTTAGTACATGAAAAATATAAGCAAAGGCATAATTTCTCGACCGGTGTGTACCTTGTCTCAGCATCTAACATTCTCCTGCTGAGATAAAAAATAGCTCTTTCCTTGCCGTTAACATCTTGAACCAGGACTGAGCCGATGGATTTCTCATCGGCTGACAAGTACAACTTAAATGGAACCCCTTTTTGTGGAGGCATTAAGACCGGCGGAGAAGTCAAATACTCTTTGATATCGTCTAGCGCTTTCTGTTGCTTGTCACCCCATATGAACTCTTCGTCGTCCTTTATTTTCAACAGTGGAGTGAATGGCTCTATACGGCCCGATAAATTTGATATAAAACGCCGGACGAAGTTAATCTTGCCAAGCAGAGACTGTAACTTTGTCTTGTTTTCTGGAGGCTTGATTTTCTTGATGGCATCGATGTTCTTCTGCGTGATTTCAATCCCCCTTTCATGGACCAAGAAACCCAAAAACTGACCGGCCGATACGCCAAAAGCACATTTGTTAGGGTTCAACTTCAAACCATATTTCCTTGCCCTTTCTAGTACCTTGCGTAAATCGGCCAAGTGCGTATCATGTTCTCTCGACTTTACGACGACGTCGTCTATATAGACTTCAATCAGAGAGCCAATAAGATCATGAAAAATATAATTCATAGCCCTCTGATACGTAGCCCCAGCATTCTTCAAACCAAATGTCATGACGACCCATTCATATAGGCCGATTGCCCCCGAGCATCTAAAGGCTGTCTTATGAATGTCCTCTTTAGCCATAAAGATCTGGTTGTAGCCCGCGTTTCCGTCCATGAAGCTGATGATCTTATGCCCAGAAGCAGCGTCAACGAGCAAATCGGCCAACGGCATAGGGTACTCATCTTTGGGCGTCGCCTTATTTAGATCTCTGAAATCGATGCATACCCTTAGCTTGCCGTTATTTTTCAATACCGGAACTATGTTGGAGACCCACTCCGCGTATCGGCAGGGCCTGATGAAGTTGGCATCGTAAAGTCTTGTGATCTCTGCTTTTATGGCTTCGTGCATGTCGGCCTTAAACCTCCGAGGAGCTTGCTTAAAAGGCCGATAGCCTTGTTTGATTGGTAGCCGATGTTCTACAATCGATCGGCTTAACCCAGGCATCTCATGGTATTCCCATGCAAAACAATCTCTGAATTCTTTCAAAAGATCTATCAAATTATTCTTATATTCCTTTGGCAAATTAGTGCTTACATACGTCGGCCTAGGCCTATCACCTATTCCTATGTCAATTTCTTCCAATTCATCGGCCGACGTAAAACCTTGTCCCAACTTGCCGTCTAACTCATCCACCGCGTCATCTGTGTAGAGGTCATTATCAACGGCGGATGGTGCATCTTCGCTAAAGTAACCGCTGGTCTTGGTCTTCAATTGCCTCGATGTCGCAATCGGTTACCTTGAGGAAATCGGCGTCCCAGACTCGCCCGGACAAGCAGTCGATTCCCTCCATCTCCCAAACTGCGAGATCGGCATTGGCGACATGTACTGACCGATCGGCCTGCACGATCTCGACTTGGTCCCCTTGCCATTGCATGAGGCATTGGTGCATTGTTGAAGGGACACAGCAATTAGCATGGATCCAATCTCGTCCCAACAACAAGCTGTAGGAACCCTTTCCATCAAAGACGAAGAAGGTGGTGGGAATTGTTTTACTGCCCACGGTGAGTTCCACGTTCAGAACCCCCTTCGCCTCGGATGCGTTGCCACCGAAGTCTTTTAATACCATATTTGTCTTGATAAGATCCTCAGGTACTTTTCCAAGCTTCCTGAAGGTTGTGTATGGCATTAAATTGACTGCTGCGCCACCATCGACCAGCATCTTCGTCATCGGCCGCCCGTTGATGAATCCTTTGATGTACAACGGCCGTAGATGTCTGTAGCTGGCGTCAACTGGCTTGTCGAAGGTGGCTTGGTCTGGTGACAACCGTAGCCTGGCTGAACTTTGTTCCTCATCAGCCATCGCTTCATCGGCCGCCTGCACACTGTATTCTGCCGGCAATATAAACACCATGTTAACCGGCGCCGATGCCGTTTTCTTACCTTTTGGAGCTGAGCTGCCCTGAGCTGTATTGGAGGTGCCCTCATCGGCCCTGGCCACCGTGGACTTTATTCTCCATTCTTTTCTGGTCTTGGTTGGCCGATGGGGTATTTCAGCTTGTTGTTCTTGGATTTGCTCTTTCCTCCTCAGCCTCTGAACCCGCCGTTTCTGCGTCTTGGTGAATACATCACTTGGGCACCATTGGGGGTTCTGGACTTGCTCCTCATCTTCATTGTGCTGATCTTGATGCATCGGCCCCAGCCTTTCATGCACAGATTTCCGTTGCTTGGCCGGCCGATGCGTTTGTCTGCTTGAGTTGCCCTGATACGAATCTTCTGTACCACTGCATGCAGGGCACTCCTGGATAGATGGCAACCTCATCCCTTCATTCCAGCAGAAGCGAAAAAACTCGCACTCCCAGTGTGGGTCGTAGGAGTTGTCTTGATCGGCTTGGTCTTGAGCTTGTTCTTCCCGCCTCCGCTGATATTTTCTGATCAATCCCTCAGAGGTCTGATGAGGTCGCTTGCCAGTCCGATGACCACCGCCATCGGCCCTGTCCGCCCGCACCATGTTGACTGGGAACGGGTGGCCTTCAATCTTCATCGGCCGCTTGGCATCATCGATCTTAATTCTGCCCTGCTCAATGGCCGATTGAATTTGTTGCCGGAAGATCTTGCATTCATTCGTATGGTGTGAATAGGAATTGTGCCACTTGCAATATCTCCTCTTCTTGATGTCTTCGGCCGATGGCAATACGTGACCTACTGGCAGCTGAATCTGCTTTTCTTGCAACAGCAGGTCAAATATCTTGTCAGCCTTGTTGATGTCGAAATCATATTTATCCTCTTTATCTCCTTTCTTGGCCCACTGGCAGGTTGTTGATTTCTTCATCCGGGCCCACTCGGCTAGGTCGACATCGGCGTCTTCATCGTCTTCATCGTCGGAGGCGTACTGATACACCGTGTTAACCCTTTTTGCGAACTTCTTCGCCTCCTGGAATCGCTGCTCGTGGGCCGATACGCGTTGTGCCAGCTGAGCGAGGCTGTCAAATTCCTGAGAGGAGAATCTCTCGCGTATCGGCCCTAGCAATCCCTGAAATGCCAGGTCGGCTAACTGGGAATCGGTCAGACTGAGACTATAACATCTGTTGCGTATATCTCTGAATCTTTGTATGTACTCAGGGACCGATTCATCCATTCGCTGCCTGATGGCAGTCAGATCGGACAGCTTCATCTCTTGTACACCATTGTAGAAATAGCTATGAAACTGCTTCTCCAGATCTATCCATCCTCTGATGGAATTGCAGGGCAAGGAAGAGAACCATGTGAAGGCAGACCCTGATAAGGACAGGGGAAAGAACCTCACCCTCAACGCCTCGACAGCCGATGCCTCCCCGCACTGCGCTAAGAATCGGCTGACGTGCTCATATGTCGAGACATTGTCCTGTCCCGAAAACTTGGAGAAATCCGGGATCTTGTATCGGCCCGGCAATGGAACCCTGTCAAATTCCTCAGGATACGGGTGCCGATACACTGTAGAATTCTCTTTGGGCTTCAAGCCGAATTGATCTCGCATCACTTCGGCTATCATGTCAGCCCAGTATCCTGCGGGCCGATGCGGGAGGTCCTGCTGGTAGGATTGTTGGAGGCCCTCTGCTTGATAGTGCCTGGGGGAGTACGGCTGATAGTGGTGATCCAGGTTCTGCGTGCCGTACTGCCCTGCAGTGTACTGCTGATAGCCTTGCGGCCCGTTGTATGCAGCTTGAAGTGGAGGACTATTGAACGCCGGGGCTTGCGGTTGTCCGGCCGATGGCTGGTGGACGGGGACCTGCTGCATCGGCTCAACCACCGGTTGCTTCCCCTTGGTCCATTGAGCGAACTGCTCCTCCGTGATGTGCTGAGGGCTTCCTCCCGCCTGCTTGGTGAGGACCAGCGGCAGGGTTGTTGTTGGTTGCGCCGATGGAGGTGGCATCGGCGCTGTCGGCTGAGACGTGCTCAGGTCGTTCCTCAAGGTCCGATAGGCAGGGAACTTGTTTTCTGGCAGGTAAATCGGGCCTTGAGGCTTGTACTGATGGATTGAACCATCCAGGATCGACTTGACCGTATTGGTCAACGTGTTCACCAGGATCCCCGACTGGTTGACTAGCGCAGAGTGAACTGCGGAGTCGATTCGGTCTTGCAACGTCGGCGATGCAGTGTCTTCAGTTTTGACGGCGTGATCGTGCGCCGCCGCCGACGTTCCAGCTCCATCTCCAGAACTCGGCATGACCACCTTGGACTTTTGAATCAAGGTGCCCTGCCGAGTCCTGGAATATGTCTGCAGGTACATTTTCTGGAACTGCGCGACCAGACTATCCATCTCAGCTTTTTGTTCTGCGCTGAGCTGGTCGGCGGTCACAGGAATGACGTTCTCCTCGATGATCTCGGCCTGCTTCGACATCTCGAGGTGTCCTTGTTGCTGGTGAGAAGCTTGCGTTCTTGAGGTCCCACCGGGCGTGCCAAAAGCGTGTTGGCGCAGAATTTCGACCCGTCCAGCAACCAAACGGGTTCCGCGTTACCACGGCGGCCTGGGAGATCTGCTTAACTCCAGTGCAGGTCCAAATGGCTTGCCTAGTCGTAAGTAGAGCGTGCCAGTTGATTTGATCTGCAATCAACAAGAAACAAGTAAACCATGTGAGAACTGATGGCCGATCGGCCGATAGGCCGATGTCGCATCGTGAGAGCCTAGCCGATAGGGCAAACCTATATCGGCTTACTTGAGGTAATAATAAGACAGAACTAATAAAGTAGATCTAATCTCATCGGCCTAGGTTATCATGTTTATAGCAAATTACTGGAATCGGCCGATGAGGGTAGCATGAAGATAAACGCACTAGCTAATACCCTAGTGCAAACTTATACAAGCCAATCAGCCAATATAAATATACCAACCACAGAAAGATCCTGAGAATATCCTGTGATCAATGTATTTATATTTACCAATCCGCATGCATAAGTGGCAAACACATGCAAGAACATAAAATAATCACATGCATTAGGTAAGACCGGCTAAGACCCCGGTACTATCCTTAATTACAATCGAAAACAGGCTTTGTGTTAGATCTCAAAACAGGACTAAGGTCGATAGCAACTCAAAGTGTGAATCGAGACCTAACGCAAAGAGAACCAAGCCGTCGATTGCTTTTGGGGATGACAGATGCATTGAATAATCTAACCAAGCATGCAAATTAAACCACCGTCGGCAGTAAACCCTAAAGCGAGTAAACCGCTGGCAAGGCTTAATCGGGATACCTGTCAAAACTATCCAAGACATGATAATCGACGATCACATCATCGAGGCTTGACGTGTCTAAAACGACACGCTAGCCCCGACGATGCAGATCGTCGAGGACAAGTTCTTACCTCTGCTCCGAGGAAGCAAGAACTCGTCGAAGAAGACCTCTTGCGAGGGTTGGCGATGCGCCGAAAGTAGATTGAACTGGTTTTTGTTTGATTGATTCGAGAGAGAGATTACATGTACAAACTATCGGGATATTTATACCCGAGGTTACAACAGAACCCTTGTAGGGCACGATCTTATCTACAACTAACAACAAGTCTTTGCGGCAGACTCTAGCCACAGATTAGATCTAAACTACCTAATCTACCAGATACAATTGCCTAAAACCGAGCTCTATCTCTATTTGGCAACTTCCTTGAAGCTTACTTCGAGCCCAAACCAAGCCCACGTCGACACTGTCAACTCACAACCCGTATTGGCCCATGACCAAACCAAATCCGTATCGGCCGATATGCCCTTTATAGCAATACTCCCCAAGTCCGATACGGTTACCGGGTCCGACACGAAGCCTGGTCCGACTTCAACTCAATCCTTCTTCTCTGCTTCGGTTTCCTCTTTCCTTTCCAAGT
Organism: Oryza officinalis; assembly: GCA_008326285.1. NCBI lineage: Eukaryota > Viridiplantae > Streptophyta > Magnoliopsida > Poales > Poaceae > Oryza > Oryza officinalis. Next base: position 46,424,180 of record BDMV01000003.1, on the reverse strand, counting down.
CGATTACCAAAATCCGTCGTCAACAGATCTATGTCTTGAGGTTTTCTGCGGAAGAAGATAAAGCTGACTAAGATGGAATCAAGCGGGTTTTTAACGAGAAGATAAATCGGTTATTAGAAGAATACCTGTTAGATTTTTTGATTTTTGGGGCAGATCTCGTGGATGGCCTGGGAGAGCTTATGTTGGCTTTCAGAGTTTGGATTTCCTTAGATTCTTCATCCGAGTCATCTACGACCAATTTCCTTTGTTTGCAAGCACGTTTGCTAGTTTCTTCAACGGTAGCAGCTCTTTTGCTTTTAGCTTGAGGCTTGATCTTTGGGCCGCCAGTTGGCTTTTTGGTAGTCGGCTGGGTTGGTATATCTTCATGGAAACCTTTGTATGGCCGAGAGATAATCAGAGCGTTTGCCTGCAAGTAATATTCTTAAGGTACATTGAGGAATATGGATAGATTGAAAAATGGTTCGTGATGGAGAGTCTACTTACCGAAGGAGGTGGTCGATGAAGATTGAAGGGAACAACTGGCAGTTTATTGCTATAGTCCACTGCAATTCCAGAAGAGAAGATTTTATACATACGAGCGCACAAGACCTGGAAATTCAAGGATTCACGGTCTTCCCAATTGGGATCACTTTGACCTTCGTATTCAAATGCTAGCTTGGATCTTTCTTTGATAAGCGCCAGTCGGCATTTAATGAAATGCCGAGTGATCTGTTCTCCTTGGAGGCCCTTATTCTTCATCTCAAGAATTTTAGCCAGAAGATTGTTAGCTTCTATCCAATCTTGGTTTTCTGGCAGAGCATTCCAGTTGGCTCGTTGGATTGGTGGAAGACCAATGAAGTTGGGCAAACTGGGGGCCGGGTTTGAGATATAAAACCAGTTTGCATGCCAACGCTTGTTAGAAGATTTTAGGGGAAGAGGAAAGTAGTCTTTACGGAGAGTGCCGCAGAGTTGAAATCCGGCACCACTAACAACAAAAGGGTTATCCTTGGTTGGGTGTGCCTTAAAAGAGAACATGTGGCGGAAGAGGTTGAAATAGGGATAGATTCCTAGGAAGGCTTCACACAGATGAATAAAAATGGCAATGTGCAGAATGAAGTTTGGGTTCATATTATAAATTTTGAGACCGTAGTAATCAAGGATACCACGAAAGAATTCGGAAGTGAGAAGACCAAATCCGTAATAGAAAAAGTGGGTAAAAACTACGATCTCACCAGTGTTCGGAGTTGGGAACTCTTCACCGTATGCTGGGCGCCAGCCGATGATTTCCTTGGCAGGAAGAACTCCGTCCTTCACCATTTCCCGCAGGGTTGATTCTTTCACATCTGATGTTGCCCATTGGTCGAAGAGAATTTCTCTCTCTTCTGCCATGGATGCGGTTTGAGGGAAAGCGGATCTGGTGTTGGGAGTGAGGATTCTCAAAGAAGATGTTGGGAGCTGGTTGCGCGCGGTGGATTTTGATGGAGCTTTGAGTTTCTGGATGGATGGATTTGGATGAGCTCGTGTTCTAGGTCTCTTTGAAAGAGCTTGTGAATAGGAGCACGAAAGGGAAAATTTTCAGAAGATGAAGTGGTGGGGAAGACGATGGCGCTTTAGTGATTTTAGGGTATCGGTAGGTTTTCTTGTGTTTGGGCCAAGGTCCATGAGAAGCTTATAGCCCATAATTCAGGTGTGGCTTGATACGTGTCTCTAGGGACTTAAACAAATTTGCCTTGGTAATATGCGCGTGCTCTATTGCCCGATGCCTTCAAAATCCTTTCATGTAGCAGTTACACAATTTTTTAGGAGTTGGTACGATGCAATTTGGAAAGGGACAAACAGTAAAGTTTTTTATAGCTGTTCTGGTAACTTTTCTATAGGTTGCAAGAGCTGTTTGGTTTTTATAAAGCAATTGATTTTATATTATATCAATGCTATTTTTTCACCTTGGTGTGCTTTTGATTAAAAACCAATATTATGGCTTAGGATTTTTAATATTTTGGTCATATTCTTCGGACGATTGGTAAATCTATTATGGGTTTAAATTATTAACTCAGATTTTCTATTGTCTATATGACATGTTCCTGAGGATGAAGGAGTTGTGTGTCTTGAGGGGACTCGGGCAGAATAACTCGGATAGCATAATCCTGTCAGTACTCGGGGTCATTATACACTACTCCTTGTTTATAAGCTTACGTGTTATATGATATTTTATGATTGCTTTTGGGTTAGGCTAGCCATTTATTTATATCACTCGGATGAGTATGATTATTATAGTTCTTAACTATATGTTTAGTTTATTTAACTAAACACATAATCAGGGGCTACACCTAATTAGGTGCATCTAGTCGATGCACCTAGGTATATATTGTTGGTAATTCTTGAGATGTTTTCAGCTCTTCACAGCTTTTTTTATTGGATGATAAAGCACTCGAAAGACTTAGGCAGAGATGATAGAAGCACTCGGCGATGAAAGCACTCGGTTAAGGAGGTACTCGGCTATGTATTATTCTGGTTCGAGGCAAAGTTATCTCGTCGACTATGAAGGTCTCAGGGGTTACTGTGGAGATTATGAGTACCGTATACCCACATGGCTAGCTTATCCGACTGACTATAGGGGATAGGTTATGATTCATGATTATGTAATCGGCTTAGGACTTAAATATTACGTTACCTTGTGTAATAAGGAGCGGCTTATAGTCCTGAGTCGAGAATATTATGGAGTCCTATATAGTATGTTGTTAGGTTTCCGACTTGTGAGCCTATCCTTTAAACCTATATAAGGAGGATAGGACATCTCTTGAGGGATAGGCAGAAAGATAGAGAAACAATAGCAATTAGCTAGGTTTTCTTCATACACAACCTGATCAGGAGATCAATAAACCAATCGGTGGATCTAATCCCCGAAAGAGGAGTAGGGTATTACTTTTTTATAGAAAACCAGAACCTGTCTAAATTCTTTTGTCTACTAACCCATCGTGTTTGGTACTTGATCGCTACCCTCAATTTGTTATTGTCGAAATCAAGTTTCGACAATATTAAAAATTTTCCATTTTTCTGGGTATGCCGGTGTATACCCGGCACATCCTTTAGGTCCACCCCTAAGTCAGTGACACACGTCCTCTGATTTAAGTAAGAGAAACATCGTCGCAAATAAACCTGCGTAGGCCGTGCACGGCCCACTCGCATACTGGGTATAAACTCCAAAGCCCACCTAAGAAAGGCCACACGAGAAGCCAGAACACAAATGAAAAAAATTCTGAGCTTGTATAAGTGTAAAATTACATCTTCGTCACCCAACCGGCCAACCCTAGCCGTCAATCCCATCTCCATTTCGATCTCTCCCACTCGACTCCATGTCGCCGGAGCCGCCGCCGCCGCCGCGTTCCGATGCGGCGAGCGGCGACGGGTGGCTCTCCCTCTCCGTCTCCACGGGGTCAGGAGAGAGCAACAAGCGCCTCAAGCGACGCGGCAGCGGATCGGTCGAGGACGATGGGTTCCCCCTTCACGACGAGGTCCTCCTCCTCGTGTTTGCGGCTAGCTCGCTGGAGATTCATGACCTCGTCCGGTGCACCGCCACTTGCAGGCGGTGGCGCCGCCTCGTCACCGGCAACGCGGAGTACATCTGCCGCTCCAAGCCGCCCTCCAGCCGCTTCGTCCGCGACCTCACCGTCGGCTTCTTCCACCAGAGCCACGAGGACAACTCGTCTTCCTCGGTCCCGCCGCCTCGGTTCGTCCCGTTGCCCTCAGCCTCCTCCAGGTTCGGCGGCGGCGAGCTTGACAGGGTGTTCGACAACCCCGGCCTCTTCAAGAACTCCCGCCTCATCGCATCACGGAAAGGCCGCCTCGTGGTCGAGCTCCGCCGCGCCTCGCGTGCCGCCGCCCTTAGGCTCGTCGTGTGCAACCCCATGACCGGGGACATGTCCGTCCTCCCCGTACTCTCCGGGAAGGACAGGCCCGGTCTCTACGCGTGCGCGCTGCTCACCGCCGACGACCTCCAGGACTCCGCCGATCCGCTCCCACCGGGTCCCGCCGCCTTCCGCCTGCTGGTCCTCTACAAGCGCCGCAGCTTCACGGCGTGCCGGTCCTACTCGTCGGACACCAAGGCCTGGGGCACCGAGCGGAAGCTATCCGGCGTCAAGATCGGCGGCAGGCGCCTGGGCGACATGGACGCCGGTGTGACCGTCCTTGGCCGCGTGTTTTGGCTGGTGAACAGCGTGGTGTTCGTCGTCCACTTGGACACACTGGTGGCGACCACCGAGACCATCCCATGGCACTGGAGGTGGAACGGCAAGCCGTGCTTCTGCCTCGGTGACCCGGTGCCGAATCGCCGGCTCACCGTCTCGCCGGACGGGCGTCTCTGCGTGGTGCAGGTGGGGCGAAACTTGAGGAGCTACAGCCCGGTGATCAACGTCTTCGCTCGCCACGACTGTGGCGGTGGCGACGGGAGCACGGCGCAGAAGATCAAGTGGAAGGTGGAGGAGGCGCACGACGTGGAGCTGAGCCACCAGATTCCATTGGCGAACGTGAAGAGGGTTTGCCTGAGGGGCGTCTGCGAGAAGAGCGGGGTCGTCTTCCTCGCCATCGGCGCCGACATGTACGCAAAGAAACCAGACCTGGCGCTGTACGCGCTGGACATGGAGAAGAAGGAGGCGAGGCTGGTGCCGGCGCCGCCGGGCCGCTGCTGCGTTCGCCGGTCGTCGTGGAGCTTCTTCGGGTACGAGATGGACCGTGTGGCTTACCTCGCCTCGCTCTCCGGCGGCGATTTCACCGCTAGCTGATGGAACAAGCATCCATCTCCGCAGTGAGGTAAGGAGAAGAATTTTGGGTCAGATTTTACTGCTGTCACCTGCTGAAGACAGCACTGTAGCTCGTTTGAAAAAACCAAATCAGGCATTATGAAACATATTTCCATACATCTTAATTACATCATACTTTTATAATTTAATCAGTTTATAACATATGGCCATTATATATAATCAGTAGAGTTTTGTCATAATCATATTTTTCTTGAGTTCATGATGTTGTTAGATATTATACACATGATGGGTTGCCATCACCTGGTTAGTGTTGGTAAAGGTCGAAACGAAATGTGTTCAATCATTTGCTAGGTACTAAGTAGCATAAAATTGATGAGGGCAGATATACAAGAGAATCAAGATGGAGTAAAGAATCAAAAGTGAAAGCCACGTGCTCTTCAGAATGGATTATGAACACATATGATGTTGCCCGTTTGTGAAATGTGAACTGTGGTGGCCAAAGCCAGACCATGGATTTCATTGCTGATTAGTATTGCTGGCTGCTAAACGTAATCTGTGGAATCAATCCATCATATACTACATGTCATTTGTACCATCCTGTGTACAAAGCAGCAGAGAATTATGAAGGCAGACGCAAAATGAATCGAAAATAGATTCCAAAAGGAATGCTACAAGCTCTTGTAAAATGGACAGCAGGTGATGGATTGTTCTTACATATTTAAAGGATTTCTGAACTACTCTCTCCGTCTCAAAATATATTTACTTCTGATCTCAATAGTGGATATTCTTCACACGTGAATTTTCACAGCAGATTTTAAAATAAGCAGCACAGCAACTGCAGACTGGCAAGGCTCCAAAACTAGAGTGATCATGAATACAGACACAAGGTTATTCTTAGTGGGCAAACACAGTAGCAACCCGTAAAACTCCTGTCTCTCTGCCAAAAATTGTTTCCTTTTTTTGGCGAAACACAGTACAAATGGAGGATAATATACATGTGCGCACATACACATCCTCATTATGAGCACATCTGAGATACTAGACCAACATATCTTGAGTGTGAAGAACATTTTGTTTCTGTTTCACAGTAGGTTGATGTTTCAAAAAACTTGAATGACATGGTCTAGATATCAGTGATATATTTGGTTGTGTATATCCACCTGTGAATATAATGGATGGATTTTTGTCCATTGTATAAAGAAGATATCAGTGATATATATGCTAGTTTCTCCTAATAGCACTACTACATATCTCGATGTTATTACACCCATCTTCTATATATGCAAAAGAAATCTAAACATATACTAGTTATGGTATTGTATAAACAGTTACGAGGACGGACAAATCAATTGCACAAAATTCCGGTTGTCACAAGCTGAAATACAAATATATGAAAAACAGATAATATGACATGAATAATAGTTAACACAATCTTTTACTATGACAGTACTTAACACAATCTTGTACCACACACAAGTTGCTTCTCTGCTTCGAAGTACAGAAAACATAAGTAGGAACGGGCTAACAATGACTTGTTTTTATTAAAAAAATGCAAATGATACGACATTGATTTATAACATAAGTCACACGTACTACAAGATATATCCTCCATATCATAGCTCTTCCTTTTCCGTTGTCATCTTCGATCTGTTGGAGAAGTCATTGTTGGCTGGAGTGGATGGAGCAGAATGGACTGAACTACTTACACTAATAGCAGTTTCCAAGCTCAGTGGAGTTCCTTCAGTACTCATCTCCTCAAACTGTTGAGGACTTATGTTGTAGTTTCCTTGTCTGCTCTTCCTAGATCTTCTTAGAATCACAAGTTGTTCTGCTACTTCCTTCATATCAGGCCGTTCTTCAACCTTTTCTTCCAGGCACTCCATTGCTAATCGACCAATTTCTTCCAAAACGAATATTTCTTCTTCAATTGTAATATCTTTGTCGAACATTGCCCTCCCACTATTTTCTTTCTCATAGGCCTTTTGGAAGTCAATTAAGAGACTGCAATTTCCATTATATATTGTTGGCTTCCTGGTGATGAGCTCTAATAGAACGACTCCAAAACTGTACACATCACTCTTTTGTGTTAAACGCCCGGTTTTATGGAACACTGGGTCTATGTAACCCATGCTCCCCACAACAAACATGGTGAAGTCTTTATCCACAGTAAGCAGCTTGGATGTCCCAAAGTCTGAAATCTTAGGGATGAATTTGTCATTTAGAAGTATGTTGGCTGGTTTAACATCACCATGCCGTATGGTGCAGTTTGCGGATGAGTGCATATATCTTAACCCTTCTGCAGCTTCAACTGCAATGTCCATGCGCAAGTCAAGTGGGAGAGGGACTCGGCGGTTGTTGTCACCATGGAGAATGTCTTGTAGATTTCCATTGGCGGCAAACTCATACACCAACATTGGAACATCTACCTCCAAGCAGCACCCTAAGAGCTTGATGATATTTGTGTGAATCATTTGAGATTGGATGATAACTTCATTGGTAAAATCCTCCTTTCGAGCGTCATTTACCTCGATTGAGGCTTTCACCGCCACCAAGGTGTTATCTTCAAGAATCCCTTTATAGACTTTGCCAAAGCCTCCTTGACCAAGAACTTCTGAATTGTTCTTTGTTATTTTTTTAAGCTCATCCTTGGTAAAAATCTTGATGTTCTCTACTTTCTGTAGTACTGAACCACCATTCTTTCTGAAATATTCATTCATTCTTTTCTTTTGGCGCATCATTAGAATGAATAGGAGACCAACGATCAAAAAGGAAATGCCAAGAGTGATGCCTACAAATATTGTGTGGTTTTTAGTGTGCGTCACATATGTTATATTTTTTAAAAAATTAACAAATAAGAATGTAGATCAATAGCAAAATACCTAAAGCAATCTGTGCCGCGAGGGGGAACTTTGGGCTGCAGGGTTGTTCTTTTGGATTACCACTGTTTTGGTAACCCCGATGACATTTGCAATCATATGACCCATCGGTGTCCTGGCAAATGCCGTGGCATGGATAGTCAAATGGCCGATCACACTCATTGATATCTGCATGATTTTTATAGCCATCACCACTAACATCTTCCAACTAATAGTATAATTTTTTTTGACAGGTCTATTGATTGGCCAACAATTCATCCACAAATGTACCGTGACAAATGGCTATTTATAAGTCACCTTTTAACCTTTTATAACTTCTGTACCAACATGCAACAAACAGGTTTACTTTTTATTGGTAATACAAAAGTTAATGGCCTTTTAAAAAATTGCAGTTGTCAAATCCCTAAGAATGTGAATGAAGAAGTCCTAATCCCGAAAAATAAGAACAATCCAAGTTGAAAATTGTAATACAGTTATACTATATTCCATATAACCTGGCACACCATATCTAGGTCAAATTGTGGGTACGTTGACAAATGAGAAAAACACTTGAAAATAGTAAAGGAAATAATGATTAACTCTCCTTGTCTGAATGTCAAGGTGTGAAATATATGAAGATGAATAATATTTTCTTGATACGTCATGATTTACACATTAGAATTCTAATGTATCTAGAACTTTTATATATACCTTCGAATGACCATAAACAAAAAGCATTCAAAAGTTGTATTAATTTTGTCCTTACAAAAATGGTGTACTTAAGCTATAGTTCTATATATGCCGTGTAACTTTCAGGCTATGTGTTGTAAACTGCAGGTAGCAATAATAAGAAAAAAAGTATGAACAACTACAATAACAAAAAGTATAGATGAAAGAATTTCTTCACTACCAAAAGAAGTCTTAAACCGGCAGTGATGCCACTACCACTGGTGATAGTATTGTGTCAATCGCTTGCCAGATACCCCTATCACTGTCGTTTCATGGTTTGAAGCAAAAGTGGTAGCGATGTCCCATTTTTGAAATTTCTAGGGTGTAGCTGTGTATTGCAAGTCACAAGTAATGCAAAAATACACGTGCATCAGGTATTATGATTTGACCCAAGACGCTCTTCACACATAGCCTCCATACCATCTCATCTATATAACCCTTCTTGCTTAAAAATCATATGCTATTCTTTTGTCTCTTCGTGTCCATAACTTATACTTCATGTTAACAATCCATGAATTCAATTAAGAAAAAAATCAACTACAAAGTTACAGATATGATTGAGCTCTGCAACATTCATTCATATATAGTTTGTTTTCGTTGGAAGTAATTTGAAATTTTCAAAGAATTTGGGCATGTAAACTTGTAATGTATATTTGGGCATGTAAACGATTTTAACATTCAACTATGATCTTGTAGATCTCATGAAGATCTATAGTTTTGATATAGAGCTCATCTTCATCTGAAGTCATTTAAAAATTCAAATATCCACCTAGAACCTCTAAAACATATAAAATGAAACAATCGTCAAATAATATATTATAGATCTAGTCAAGATATATAATTTTGATATAGGGTTGGTCTTCATCTGAAATCATTTGAAAAATTAACCAATTTAAATTATCCAAATATCCAAAATATTCCGATGCATATTCGGGCATGCAAACTATCTCTACTGGGAAAGTCGTCAATGCAATCCATCTCTACTGGGAAAGTCGTCAACTACAAAGTTATGGATCTCATAGCTCCACAATTTTGATATAAAGTTTGTTTGCATCCAACTTAATATGAAAGAGCTATTGTTAAATATCACTCTTGGTTCAATACTCAATAAACATGATGTATTATTAGTGTCTGTTCATGTTATGAACCAACAATGATACTTAATAAGAACCGGCTACTGAGTGACACTGCTGATTCGTATCAGTTTGGCTGGAGATTCAAAATCGGCAGCGATAGGCTAACAGCATAACCTTTTACATGTTGGGGATCGGCCAACTGGATAACCTCCTATATTGGGAATGTGTTTGTCACTTATTGTACTGTGTAGCCTTAAAGAGGTGTAGCAAACACAATTTTAGTGTTTATTTTTCGTACTTCCTGAAGGGTACATTCTAGACATATAAAAATTTACAATAGGAAAATATGGTTATGCCCTCCACATGAACGGTAAAAATAACTTAACCTATCGATTTTAATGTTTAGGCACTACACTGGACCAGGTCATCACTGCTAGGTCCAAATTGTCATCTCTCCGACGGATTTGGCCCTTTTTAGAGATAAGTGATCAATGATGACAACATCTCATCTATGATGGATGAACACCTGTCACAGATGACTCATCTCTGACAGGCTTGTAGGTCTGTTAACACCAGATTTTCGCAATCTACTCGAAGAAGAAAGAGAAAACCGACGCAGAGAAGAAGGAGCAGTTCGAGTCGGATCGATTACGCTATCGGACCAAGCCGAGTATCGGACCAAGTCCTGTATCGGACTCAGCGGTGCATCGGACCAGGTGGAGAGCCAGTAGAGGAATCGTATCGGCCGATGTGAGTTCAATGCGGCCATTGGTTGATGGAAGCAGGAAGCCGATGGAGGCAGAGCGGGCTCGGTTTGGGCCTGAGTCAAGCTTCAAAGGAGATTGCCGAGTAGAGATAAGGCTCGATTTTAGGCAATCGTATCTCTTAAATTAGGAAGTTAAAGTAGTTTCAATCTAATCTATGGCAAGAGTCCGCCATAAGGACTTGTTTGTTAGTTATAGATAAAATCGTGTCCTATATGGACAATGTTGTAAATCATGGGTATAAATATCTTGATAGTTTGTACTTAGAAACTCTCTCAATTCGACAATCAAAAACATACAATTTAATCTACTTTCGGCGCATCGCCACCCTCGCAAGAGGTTGATTTCCGGTGAGTTCTTGCTTCCCCAGAGCAGAGGTAAGAACTCGTACCCGACGATCTACGTCGTCGGGGCTAGCATGTCGTTTTAGACACGTTAAGCCCTGGCGACGTGATCGTCGTTTATCATGTTTTGAATGATCTTGATATGGCACCTCAATTTTGTCTCGCCAGCGGCAAACTCGCTTTAGGGTTTATTGCCGATGATGATAGAATTAGCTTGCTTATCTAGATCATCCAAAGCATCCACCATCCCCAAAAGCGATCGATAGCTTGATTGTCTTTGTGTTAACTCTCGATTCACACTTTGAGTTGCTATCGACCCTAGTCGTGTCTTGAGATCTAACTCAAAGCCTGTTTTCGATTGTAATTAAGGGTAGCTCCGGGGTTTTAGCCGGTTTTACCTAATACATGTGATTACTTTATGTTTTTATATGTATTCGCCACTTGTATGATTGGATCGACAGATATAAATGTATTTATCACAGATTGTTCTCACGATTTCTATGTGATCAGCATATCGGCCGATTGGTTCATACAAATTCACACTAGAGTATTAGCTAGTGTATTCACTTCCCACATCCCTCATCGGCCGATGTCATTAGATTAACACAGACACATTGATGAAGGCCGATGAGATTAGATTTGTATACTAATCTTATTTCATTATAACCTCAAGTAGGCCGATATAGCCTTGCCTTATCGGCTGGGCTTTCACGATGCGACATCGGCCTATCGGCCGATCGTCCGTCGTTTGCTAACGTGGTTTACTTGTTTATTCTTGTTGATTGCAGATCAAATCAACTGGCACGCCCTACACGCACCTAGGCAACCATTGGACCTGCACTGGAGTTAAGCAGATCTCCTAGGCCGCCGTGGTAACACGGAACCTGCTTTCACACGAGGGCGGGTCAAAATTCTGTGCCAACACGCTTTTGGCACGCCCGGTGGGACCAAGAAGAACACAAGCTTCACAACATCAACAAGTTCACTTCAAGATGTCCAAGCAGAGCGAGATTTCAGAAGAAAACGTCGTCTCGGTGACCGCTGATCAGCTCAACGAGGAGCTAAAGGTTGAGATGGCAAAACTGGTTGAGCAGTCCAGAACATGTACCTGCAGACGTACTCCAGGACTTGACAAGGCACCATCATTCAAAAATCCAAGGTGGTAATGCTGAGCCCTGGGGACGGAGCTAGCACGTCGGTGGCAGCCCAAGATCAAGCTATCAAGACTGAAGATGATACTCACTGCACTGCACCGACGCTACAAGACCGCATCGACTCTGCGGTTCACTCAGCTCTAATCAACCAATCCGGAGTCCTGGTAAACACGTTGACCAATGCAGTCAAGTCAATACTAAATGGTTCCATTCACCAACACAAGCCTCAAGGGCCGATCTTCCTGTCTGATAACAAATTCCCTCCATATCGGACCTTGAGGACTGATCTGAGTATGGCTCCACAGCCGACGGCGTCGATCCCACCTACATCGGCCCAGCCAGTATCGATCGTGCCATTGGTCTTGACAAAACAGGCGGGAGGAAGCCCTCAACATATCATGGAGGACCAATTGGCGCAATGGACAAGGGGGAGACAAGCTCCAGTAGCCTTGCAGCAGCCGATGGTTGAGCCGATACAACAAGCCTCTTCCAATCCAACATCGGCCGGGCAAGCCCACTTCCCCTTACCAAGCAATCATCCACAAGCATCTGCTTACAACGCGCCGCAAGGCTATCAGCAGTACTCCATAGGGCAGTATGAGGCGCCAAATTTGAATCATCACTTTTAGCCATACTCCCCTAGGCAATATCGGCCGGAAGGTTTTCAACAGCTCTGTCACCAAGAACTTCCGCACCAGCCTATAGGAGTCACTCAAGGGCATTGGGCCGATATGATAGCCGAAGTGATGTGTGATCAATTCGGTTTAAAGCCCAAGGAGAATGCAATAGTGTATCGGCACCCATACCCAGAGGAGTTCGACAGAGTGCCATTGCCAAGCCGATACAAGATTCCCAACTTCTCTAAATTATCAGGGCAAGACAATGTCTCCACGTATGAGCATATCAGCTGGTTTTTAGCTCAATGTGGTGAGGCATCGGCCGTGGAGGTGTTGAGGGTCAGATTTTTTCCCTTATCTTTATCAGGGTCAGCATTCACTTGGTTTTCCTCTCTGCCCTGCAATTCTATCAAAGGATGGATAGACCTGGAAAAATAGTTTCATCGATATTTCTTCAATGGTGTACAAGAAATGAAGCTGTCTGATCTTACCGCCATCAGGCAAAGGGTTGACGAATCGGTCCCGGATTACATTCAACGATTCAGGGATGTTAGAAACAGGTGCTATAGCCTTGGTTTGACCGATTCCCAGCTGGCCGATTTGGCGTTCCAGGGGCTACTTGGGCCGATACGAGAAAGGTTCTCGTCTCAAGATTTTGAAAGCCTAGCTCAGCTAGCGCAGAAAGAATCGGCCCATGAGCCAAGGTTCCAGGAGGCAAGAAAATTCACAAAGAAAGCCATCAGCGTTTATCAGTATGCCTCCGATGAAGATGAAGATGATAATGCTGAGGTCGATTTGGCCGAGTGGGCCCGAATGAAGAAGCCAACGACATGTCAATTGGTTAAGAAGGGCGATAAAGAAGAGAAATTTGACTTCGACATCAACAAAGCCGACAAAATATTTGACTTACTACTGCAAGAGAAGCAGATACAGTTGCTAGTAGGTCATGTGTTGCCATCGGCTGAAGAGATAAAGAAAAAGAGATATTGCAAGTGACACAACACGTACTCTCACCATACAAATGAATGCAAAATCTTTCGACAACAGATACAATCGGCCATCGAACAGGGCAGGATCAAGTTTGATGAAGCCAAAAGGCCGATGAAGATTGAAGGACACCCGTTCCCAGTTAACATGGTGCGGGCTGACAGGGCCGATAACGATGTCTATCGGACCAACAAGCGACCCCATCAAACTTCAGAAGGCCTCATCAAGAAATACCAGCGGAGGCGTGAGAAGCAAGCACAAGACCATTCTGACCAAGATAAATTCTATGATCCTCATTGGAAGTGCGAGTTCTTCCGGTTTTGTTGGAACGAAGGGATGAGGTTGCCGATGATGCAAGAATGTCCTGCGTGCAACGACATGGAAGAATCATACCAGGGCAGCTCAAGCAGACAGGCGCATCGGCCGATCAAGCAGAAGAAATCCGTACACGAGAGGCTGGGGCCGATGCACCACGACCGTCGGACAGAAGATGATGAGCAAGTCCAAAACCCTCAATGGTGCCCAGACGATTTATTTAGCAAAACCCAGAAGCGACAGGTTCAGAGGTTAAGGCAAAAAGAAAAGATCCAGGAGCAATAGGCAGCGATCGATCATCGGCCTACTAAGACCAGGAAAGAATGGAAAATAAAGTCTACAGTGGTAGCGGCCGATGAAGATAAAACGAAATCAACTCAAGCTCCTGCGTCTACAAAAGGTAAAAGCATAGCATCGGCTTCTGTTAACATGGTTTTTCTATTGCCAGCCGAGTATAGTATACAGATGGCTGATGAAGTAATAGCCGATGACGAGATGGAGCAATCTTTGGCTAAGCTACAGTTGTCACCAGAGCAGGCCGTGTTCGACAAACCAGCCGACACCAGCTATAGGCACCTACGGCCGTTGTACATCAAGGGATACGTCAATGGGCGGCCAATGACGAAGATGCTAGTCGATGACGGCGCGGCAGTGAATTTGATGCCATATACAACTTTCAGGAAGCTTGAAAAGGTACCTGAGGATCTAATCAAGACAAACATGGTGTTAAAAGACTTTGGCGGCAACGCGTCCGAAGCAAAGGGGGTGTTGAATGTGAAGCTTACAGTTGGCAACAGGACAATCCCTACCACCTTCTTTGTCTTTGATGGAAAGGGTTCCTACAGCCTGTTGTTGGGGCGAGATTGGATCCATGCAAATTGTTGCGTCCCTTCCACAATGCATCAATGCCTTATCCAATGGCAAGGAGACCGAGTCGAGATCGTGCAGGCCGACAGGTTAGTACATGTTGCCAATGCCGATCTCGCAGTTTGGGAGATGGAAGGAATCGATTGCCTGTTCGGACGAATTTGGGAGGCCGATTTCCTGAAGGTAACTGACTGTGATATCGAGCCGATCGAAGATGGAGACAAGCAGTTACTTTAACGAAGGTATAACATCCACAAGCCAAGATGAACAAGTTAGTCCCTGCACAGAAGATGCGGTGGATGAATTAGATGGGAAATTGGGACAAGGCTTCACGTCGGCCGATGAGCTGGAAGAAGTGGACATAGGGATAGGTGATAAGCCTAGGCCGACGTATGTAAGTGCCAACCTACCAAGGAAATATAAGAATAAACTAGTACATCTTTTGAAAGAATTCATAGATTGTTTTGCATGGGAATATCATGAGATACCAGGATTAAGCCAATCGATTGTAAAACATCAGCTACCTATAAAACCAGGCGATCGGCCGTTTAAACAAGCTCCCAGGAGATTTAAGGCTGATATGTATGAAGCTATCAAGGCAGAGATTACAAGGCTCTATGACGCCAATTTTATCAGACCCTGCCGATATGCGGAGTGGGTTTCCAATATAGTACTAGTGTTGAAGAAGAACGGCAAGCTCAAGGTGTGCATCGATTTCAGAGATTTAAACAAAGCAACGCCGAAGGATGAGTACCCTATGCCGATGGCAGATTTGCTAGTTGATGCTGCATCTGGATACAAGATCATCAGTTTTATGGATGGAAATGCAGGTTATAACCAAATTTTCATGGCTGAGGAAGATATTCACAAGACGGCTTTTAGGTGTCCGAGGGCAATCGGCCTATATGAATGGGTCGTCATGACATTTGGTCTAAAGAATGCTGGAGCCACCTATTAGAGGGCAATGAATTATATTTTTCACGACCTTATCGGTTCTTTGATTGAGGTCTACATTGACGATGTGGTTGTGAAGTTAAAAGAGTACGATAATTATTTGACCGATCTACGCAAGGTACTGGAAAGAGCAAGAAAATACGGTCTAAAGATGAATCCTAACAAGTGTGCTTTTGGCGTATCGGCCAGTCAGTTTTTGGGTTTCTTGGTCCACGAGAGAGGAATCGAGATCACACAGAAGAACATCGATGCCATAAAAAGATCCAGCCTCCGGAGAACAAGACCAAGCTACAATCTCTGATTGGGAAGATTAATTTCGTCCGATGTTTTATATCAAACTTGTCAGGAAGGATAGAGCCATTCACTCCATTATTGAAGTTGAAAGAGGATCAGGAATTTATATGGGGTCACAAGCAACAAAAGGCGTTCGACAATATCAAAGAATATATGAGTTCCCCGCCAGTTTTAATTCCTCCACAGAAGGGAGTTCCATTCAAGTTGTACCTATCGGCCGATGAGAGGTCTATCGACTTTGTTTTGGTTCAGGACATTGATGGCAAAGAAAGAGCTATTTTCTATCTTAGCAGAAGATTGTTGGACGCTGAAACAAGGTACACGCCAGTGGAGAAGTTATGTTTATGCTTATATTTTTCATGTACTAAATTGTGGCATTATTTACTTTCCAATGAGTGCATTGTGGTAAGTAAGGCCGATGTGATGAAGTATATGCTATCGGCCCCTGTGTTGAAAGGGAGAATTGGGAAGTGGATTTTTGCCTTGTCAGAGTTTGATCTCAGGTATGAATCGGCAAAGGCGATCAAAGGATATATATGATGGATCATAACTTGGCACCCGTCATAGATGAGTCATCAGTAATGTATCATAACTTTTCATCCATCACTGATGACTCATCTCTTTAAGTTGCGAGCCGTCACCGATGACAAAGAAAGAATCATGATTTTTGAATTTTGAACGCACCAAAAAAACTCAAAAAATATTTTGACTTTTACTAGCCATCTTATACCAATTCACCTACACAGCACATATTGACTACTCATTCAATATTATTATTTTGTCTATTCCTGTTCAAAAAATTTAACATAAATTTAACACTCTAAATAACTTTAAATGAAAACATTATCAACTAAAAAGTTATAGATCTCATCGTGTTATATAACTTTTATATAGGGAATATTTTCATCCGATGCCATTTTAAGAATTGAAAAATTCCTTTTTTAAAATAGATCTCATGTTATAATGGATATTCAGGCATGTAAACTATCACAAATAAAAATATTGTCAACTATAATATTGTAGATCTAGTTGAGAACTATAACTTTAATATGGAGCATGTTTCCATATGAGGTCATTTGAAGGACTCCAAAGTTTGTTTTTAAATCCATATTCACGAACNTATATATATATATATATATATATATATATATATATATATATATATATATATATATATATATATATATATATATATATATATTGTCAGTTATAAAGTTAGAGATATCATTGAGATCTACAACTTTTATATAGGGGATATCTCCATGTAAGATTGTGTGAAAAATTTTAAAAATTGAATTTTCACTCATCGCAAACAGGTCGTAACTATCATCCGTCAGAGATAACATTATCTGTGATGTGTGGTAGTTAAGATCTGTTAGAGATGAGTGGTCTTATCTATGATATGATAGTTCATAATACTACATCGGTCACATATTGGCATGTCATCTGTGACGAGCCATGGTTTGTGGCCCGTCACAGATCATCTATAAGGGTTACAACTACGACTCGTCGTAAATGACTTCACATCTATAACGGGTTCTCTCCAGTAATCATATCTTAAATGTTATATTTTTTTTTGACTCAGTTGAGATGACTTATCTATGACGAGTCACGTTGATCCGTCACAGATGTCCCATCACAAAATGTCCGGATCTGTGCTAGTGAGGTAAATGGCATGTAAGAAATGTACGGATAGAAGAAATTGTTACTTACTAGTACATCCATCAGGAGCATAGGCGTTTCCCTCGTAGCCTGCGGTACACTTGCAGTTGTAACCCGGACCATTGGTAGAGTCGACGCACTCGCTGTGGACGCTGACACAGGCGTATCCCGCCTTGCCCATGGCCTCGGCGCAGGACATGGAGCCGTTCTCGCGGATCGCCCAGTCCAGCCACACCGGAACGGTCCGGTTCCTGTCCATCTTGAGGTCGGCTCGCCGGAAGCTGTAGTTGGTCCGGTCGATGAGGAAGGCGTAGTCACAGGGGCTGTAGTCCAGCATGCCGGTGTGGTCGTACACCCGGAAGTTGACGAAGCTGTCGGTGAGCCCCGGCGGGATGTCGACGTGGCAGCAGCCGACGCCGGCGCACTGGCCATCCTGTGCGCTCGCAGAGTTGTTGCAGTAGGACATGCAGCCGGTGTAGTAGGCGCGGGAGTAGCTGCCGCCCTCGCTCCTCATGCTCGCCGTGAAGCCGACGGTGTTGCAGCCGAGCACGACAAGCATGTTGTGGGTGTTGGAGATGCGGTACACTCCCCCGCGGTTCATCTCCGTCGTCGCGGTGCTCCAGTCGGGGTATGTCTTGGTCGGCTGGGAGGTGTTGTAGCACTGCCACCCCACGGGGAGCATCACCTGCGACTCGGCCGCCTCGACGGAGAGGCGCGTCACCTGGATCGACGTACCGGCGAGCACCGCGACCGGGCCGGCGCTACCATTGTTGACACACGAGAGCTCGAAGCCGTCACGGGAGCAGTCGCGGCCGATGCCAAAAGGGTAGGGGATGTCCACGCCGCCGCAGCTCTCCTGGCACCCCGGTTTCACCGCCGTGATGCTCTCCACGGCAGCTGACATAGCCGCCAGAAGAAGAAACACAAGATGCAAAAGCTCCATATTGAGACTCGGTGTAATTTGGTTATTAGATGCACGGTGTTCGTTCTGGCTGGCCTGCTTAAATAAAGGTCTGGGGCTGTTGAAATATAGTTAATTCTCACCCCTTTTGTCACCATTAATTCTACCTACCGACAACAGATCAGTTAATTAGTAAAAAGACCTAGACTTTCCAAAGTCTTTCTTATGATATGAGGTTAATTAGTAAAAAGACCTAGACTTTCCAAAGTCTTTCTTATGATATGAGGTAGGACAGTAAGAGGCACCTCCCCTGTTACATTTGTTTCACCTATATATATATAGGGACTGTGTAGGAGTCTTTTGACAGAAAAACCCCAAATCTTGCAAATTTTGGACCATTGGATCATTTTAAGATTCGTACAACATACCTAAACCCTACTTTTCTTCTTCACTTCTCAGTCCGCCCGCTGCAGCCGCTGCTTTCATGCACGTGTGTGAGCACGAGCACTCCTCCGCCTTATCGCCACGCCGCCACCCCACCACCCCGTCGCCCCGACGGACCACCGCCTGGCCTCGCCGGCTGACCGGAAAGGGTCAACGGTGCCGATAAGGGCCCCCTGGCCAGCCATCAACCCCTCCCCCTTCTCTTCTCCAAGGTGGTGGCACCGAGTGCCCCCGCCGCCAACGCCGGCCCGTCGCCCGTTGCTAACCCCGCAGCTCTGGCACCGCTGTCGGTGCCTCGCTGCCCGCCCGTGTCTACCACCCACTGCTAGTCCTCCACCGCCCACGGCCATCCCTCTAAGCCACAGAGAAACATCCTCTTCCCTCTCCCTCAACCCCAAACCCCAACCCGTATGCTCTCTGTCGAAGTTGGGGGCGTCACCGGTGCCGCAGAAGAAGGAAAGCCTGCCGAAGTTGAAGGTGAAGAAGCCGATACACGAATCTTGGCACGGATCTAATGGTCTAAAATCTGTAAGATTTCATCTCCATATTTCTGTCGAATGACATATAGCAATTCCGTATATATATTACTTACAAATGAAACAGGAAGTCTCATTAAGCCACGGTAGTCAATAAATCAAGAAATTATGATAACCACTAGTTAATCGAAGAAACAGTTACTAGATCAATTGCATTGTTCTTTAGGCTTATAATACAGTTTATGAGTGAAAACTCCTTATCCTAAACAAACAAGCAGTTTTTCATTTGTTTTTTTCAAAATCATAAGCTATTCTTACATTATTAAGCAAACAATTAATCCAAGTAGCAAAAAATTAATGTGGTATATATTATTAATCCAAGTAGCTTTTTGGTTTATGTTTAGTGGAGGTATAATTAAACTTTAAGACTCAAAACCATCGGTTTATAAAACATATAAACCAAAATATTGGATTAAAAATCTAAATCAATAAGTCTAAACCTAAAAAAAAGACCTTAGTAAGCTGAAAGTGCAAATCCCAAAGCTAGCAACAAACAATTACTAATACACACCACAGTTTTTTATTACATGGAGAAAGAGCACAACACACTCATAAATACGTCTCTGAACATATGCTCAAATAAACATGGACAACTGTACATTATATTCATGGGCTATGAAATTTAAACCTTAGTGAGCGAAGTACTTTAGGTTCAAGTCCAAGATTCTACCGTTGCACCAGCGCTGCTTTCAAGCTACCGTTTGTTTTTTTTAACAATAAGAACGGGGCCGTCTTCCTGCTTTGTTGCGAGTTTGCTTTGATACTAATAGTTAGAAGGACCATTAATGCACCAAAATATTTTTTATTACCTTCTTTCTTTTCTCCATCTCATACAACAAATATTTTTTTAATAAATGCTAAGAGTCGACTCTGAGTTGTTGTCATACGTAGTAACAATATCTTTTTCTCCCTTTCTCTTTTTACGTCACCAAATTTATTTGCTGGCAATGGAGAGAGTATATTTAATTTTTTTCAGAATTTTTTATGATATTTGTTAGTTGGTGTGCAAAGTATGTACACGTCAAGCCTAATATGCATATGATATGTTCCCAGTTGAATGTAACGGTTAGACCAACTACATTGCCCAGTTACCACAAAGTTAGAATACTGAAAAGCTCTACACAGCTATATACAAATAATTACTGACATATACTATGTTTTTATTTTACAATAACAATAAGCATTGTTGACCTTTACTTTGTTGCAAACTTGCTTAGATGCAAGGATGCCATTCTAGCCTACTTTAATAAAGGACCAGATCTGTTGACTTAATTAACAATTATCCCGTCCCTTTCTTTCTCCTTTGTAGCAGAAGAAAATTAAAAAGACCCGCTCATACTAAGTCTTACTTAGATGCAATGTGGCCGTTCTAACCTGCTTAGAGAGAGGGATGGAGTTGTTCGCTAATTGATAACCCATCCCATCTTTCGCCATTGTAGAATAAGAAAAGAAAAATAGGAAGACTTGTATGGCATAGCGCCGTGCATTTCGCTATTACCATCTGTACATCGCCATCAGGTGCAGTTGCTATATCGGCTGCAACTTTAACTTTGACAGTTGCATGATCTAACACGTGCAAAATTAATTAAACGGCTAATTTTAACGAAGCCTTCGATACCACAGAACACTTTATTGCTGCCAATATTCGACCAGCACACCCAAAGTGACACTGATGACAAGTGGTTATTGGTACCGGTTCCCTAACTATATGTGCTGGTTCTTATATAGAACCGACACACATGAGCTCTGCTACTGATGTGCTGGTAGGTTCATGTGCCAACTTTAAGCAAGAACCGGCATTACGTTGGCAGCCTCATATGTGTCGTTTCTTACATACCAGCCATATAACCCCGGTGAAAAAAATTTGGCTGCTCTGCACCATAATTTGCATACACAAAACAATGGCAGATCCACATATGCAATCACATTCACAGAATCTCAACGGGAATTATATCCACATTCACATCAGTTCACATAAAATTAGCAAATTCGCATCCATATCCATATCCTTCAATCTCACATTCACATTCCAATATCCACCTTACATATTCAACATTTGCTAGCTTAAACTAAACTCTTTAGGTCCACCAGTTGATTATAGATATTGGTGAACATATGGATGCAAATCTATCAAAGGATCATAGCATTGCATATTGACGATACAACAAAGTGATTTAGCAAAAGTCATGCATATGCAAAACTTCTACCAATTCACTTTCATGTGTCAATCAATCCGCTATGAATTGATCATTTAAAGGAGGCTCTGATCAGTTTCCAGCCGACAGATGTTGCATGCATAAGATGGCGACTGAAATGTCAATACGCTGAGGGCGGGTACCTGGTTACGCTAGGAGCACCAATATAGGCTCAACCTCCTCATACTCATACCATGGTGCATGTCCTTCATTAAATTAACTGAATATACTCAATACATGTCTAGATATGTGTTCAAGGAAGCAAATACACAAATAAATACATCACAGTGAATTCAAATTATAGATTGAAAGAAAACCACATTGATATAATATTGATTACATTACATACATGCCATGTAGAAAACGATTAAAATAGTAATGATGAACCCGCACGGCTATCAATTTAATGAAAACGATAACATATGTTAACGCCAAAATTTGATACGGTTTTTTAGTGGATTCGGTTAAGGAAAGAAGTCGATTGGTAGATAGAAGTTTTATCCAGATCAAGCTGAATTCAAAAAGGAATCATGAAGAGTACAACAAAGGCAGCTTTATATTTTTAGTATATCTCTTAAATATAGTTATTTTCTTTTTCTTGTTAGGAGTATTATCTTGTGTCCGATCAGGACTTGTATCAACCCGAGGGTATAAATATGTACGCCAGGGGTCTTTATAAATTATCTTCATAGATCAATACAATTATTTTTGGCGTATCATCACATTTGCTTGTATCGGCATGGCTAGAACTTTCTCAGTTAGGTCCGATATTCTATTCAAGTTGATATAAGCGTTGTCTTTCAGATATATTGATTTTATCTTTAATTGCAACGTTGTTTAGAGTCGTATCGGCTAAATAGGTTTTTCTTATTATCTTCAATCTTATATTGTCTCGGTTATGTTTGATCTGTTAGATTGCTACTAATAAGTTTAATTCTAGTAAGCTGATAGGTTTTATGAAACGTTCATCAGAGTTCTAGCCTATGAGTTATCATTATTGTGGTCTTTAGTTATCAGATGTATCGATTGGTTAGCCGATATACATTTTAATTTACTTCAATCGGATCTCCAGCCGATGTATACTTTAACCATCAGATCTACATTTATCGCACTATATCAGTTTTGGCCAATTGGTTCACGTTATATTATCTCGTTACAATTTCTTCGTTACATCGGCTTACAACCAAAACTTGTATAATTACTAGTTAAATCTCTTTTTACTAACTTCAGTCTTATACCATCTCGGTTTGGTACGATCTATCAAGATTGTCTTTGATAAAGAACGGTTTATTGACGATTATGCATAGTTTACTTCTAGTCGATGATAGCATAAATCTCATTGTTCATCTGATTATTTGAATTTACATTGAGTCTATAGCCGATTGATCAAAACCCTATCGACATCGGCTAGCATCATTACATCACATCGGCTTAATTGGCTGATCAGCTCCTTGATCTTGTACGGTCAATCTATCTATCTTATTAGTTGAAGGATCAAGTTAACTAGCATGCCCTGAACCTAATTGATAGGACCTGCACTAAAGCTAGGCAGATCTCCTGGACCTAGGTGTGAACGATGAATTTCGTGTCAACGCATTTTGGCACGCCCTGGTGGGACACGTTTTCACATCATCATTACTAAGGAAATCAATCAGGATAACGTGATCTCAGTAATGATAAAGAATTTGATGGAGGAACAGAGGCTATAGGTGAAGCTGTATGTGGTTGATTTTCAAAAGATTTGTCTAGATTTTTTCAGCATGACACAACAAGGACCAATTCAGAAGACACAATTTCCAAGGTTAGTTTTGATCAATAAAAGCCAAGATAAACTCACTAGTCCGCAAAAGTCTTTTCAATATTTGGTCCATGAAGCTGTGCATCTTACGTTAGTTGGTCAATCTGGAGTGTTGGTGGACACGTTTCAGGATTTAGTCAAGTGAACAGTGAATGAATCAATTGCTCAAGGACTAAAGACATTGGCAAACTTTGATAGACCGATTTTGATGCCAACACTGATGCCAATGATGACAGTAGTGCCTCAAATATCTTATGGGCATATCAAGCTCGGGGGGGGGGGCACCATAATGATTGAACAGCCGATGGAGGACACTGGTACCAACATGGTGGAGTCCCTAATCAATATCAACCATGGAAACAGCAACATCCAATGGAATAGTCACAAGAAGAAGAATGGGTTGATAAGATAGCTGAAGTGATGAAGGAACAATTTGGTCTCAAACCCAAAGATTAAGATTTTATATATCGGCGACCATATCCAGATTGGTTTGACAGGGTTCCATTGCCTAACCAATACAAGATTCATATTTCTAAAAGTTTTCAGGACAAGAGAATTTTTCAACAGTTGAACACATCAGGCGATTTTTAGCTTAGTATGGTGAGGCACCAGCTGAAGAAGCTTTGAAAGTTAAATTCTTTCCTTTATCGCTTTCAGGATCGGTCTTTACATGGTTTTCTTGTTTGCCACCAAATTCTATCAAAGAATGGGTGAGTTTCATAAGTATTTCTTTGCTGGAATCAATGAGATGAAACTCACAGACTTGACATCGGTTAAGCAATGAGCAAATGAATTGGTTCTATAATATATTCAAAGATTTCATGATGTTCGCAGCTGATGTCGTCTGAACTTAAGTGATGGGCAAGTAGCAAAGTTGGTATTTCAAGGATTGTCAACACTTATCAAAGAAAGATTTTTTCTTCCAAGAGTTCAAAATTTAGCTCGTCTGATGCAAAAGGTATCGATTTATGAAAGCTGATTGCAAGAGGCAAATGAGGAAGAAATTTTGGAGTCATAAAGGCCAGGAACAAGATAATTTTGTAGCATGAGTTCTGATACTCCAAAATTGGGGAGCATGTGTTAACGCCAAATGTTGGTACGGTTCTTTAGTGGATTCGGTTATGGAAAGAAGTCAATTGGTAGATAGAAGATTTATCCAAATCAAGCTGAATTCAAAAAGGAATCGTGAAGACCGCGGCAAAGGCAATTTCATATTTTTAGTATATCTCGTACACTATGGGGATGGTGAGAAGGGATGTATTCTACATAGACAGGATTAGTTGTTTTTCTTTTATTGTTAGGAGTCTTATCTCGTGTCCAATCAGGACTTGTATCTACCCGAGGGTATAGATATCTACACCCGGGGTCTTTGTAAATTATCTCCACAGATCAATACAATTACTTTCAGTGCATTGCCACCTTTTATTCCAGTGAGTTCTTAGTTTCGAGTTGGACTGTACCGGTTTTGATCTCCAGTGAGGAAGTAAGTTATGTCAACTTCACTTGTATCGGCGTGGCTAGAACTTTCTTGGTTAGATCCAAAATTCTATTCAAATTGATGCAAGCGTTGCCTATCAGAGATTGAAAGGACCTTGATATCGTCTAGAGGGTGGGTGAATAGGTGTTTCTAAAAATTATCACAATTTCATATCATATTAGAATGATAGAAACTTTCAGTTCAAATCGAAACTTCTGGTATGGGATTGGAAGTTCCGGTCTCAATCGAAAAGTTTAGCGGATAATGGAATAAAACAATAGCTATGAACTTGTAGCTTGAACAAACAAAATGTATCTGAATCAAAAGGTGACAAAGAAGGTATCTAAGCAATATATAACATCACCAACTATATCAATTAAGCACAATATGAAAGAAGGAAAGAACAGGCAAACGAAGAGAGGAGACGCATGATTTGTTTCATGAAGTTCGGATCCACGGATCTTATGTCTCCATTCAGGGGCCACAAAGGTCGGGTCTCTTTCAACCCTTTCGTCACAAGGTTGCATAAATGCGCTCCTCGATTTCACTCTTGATTTTTTTCCTTGTGGAGGCAGAATCGAAGCCTTCACCTACTTTTCGAGGCACACCAACCTTAGGTTCTCACTAGAGAACAAACCTGAGATTTCTGAAAGTTTTCAGGAAAATCCGAAAAACACTAGAGAGCAAAGCTGGGATTTTGGCCATTTTCGGAATTTCTGAAATTTGTCGGAATTTCCAAAAAACACTAGAGAGCAAAACGACCTTAACTTTTTGCTCGGAGTCTATTTTTTATGATGTTGAACTCTATGGAAAGCTCAGAGGACTACCCAACACAACTAAAAGCAAGGTCTAAAACCACTCAAAAGATAGGTTAAAATTGGGGTTTCTCTCAAGGTAACACTAGGATAGGTTAGTTTGAGTACCCAGACATACACAAACACATTGACGTTGCATCCCTCTTAATAGTACGGCATTCCTAAATCAAATATAAATAGGAAAAGAATTATATCAATAGGAATGCCTTCATGCCAACTTCCTATCTTTGTCTTAAGGGTTGCCAACGCCAAAACCGTTTCACCATATATTCTTCAAATGATTGATGCGGGCTCCTTGTAACTCCAAATGGCCTTGCACGGTCTATCACGACAAAGCCGTAACTCACCCTTCACCACTGGATTTGGTCCTTCGGTGCCAAGCCCCTTGCTTGCCCTTCACCACTGCATGGTCCACCGAGGCCGAGCATAGCTTGCCTTTTACCATCTTGCCATAATAGCTATTTCATACCCCACATCTTCACTATCTTCACTTTGTCATCCTTGATATCTTTAGGTGTCGTGATCTATCTTGAGCATAAATACCCCTTTTTTCTAATTCTTGGGACCTATTTCGCTCATTCAACTCAATGAAATTGCTAGTCTCAATGATTCAGTGTCAACCTCCACTTGTTGATCAACCAATCGCATGTATAAAATGATAAGAATAAACGATGAGTATTAATCAACACCACAAGTGTCATATGCTCAAATGTAAAGATCCCAATTAAATGAAAGTGAATAACTTGGATCAAATATTGGCATAACTAAGGTATAGGATTTTCTCCCCCTAAACATATGCATACAAAATATTTTTGAGAAGCAAGAGCATGCATAAAAAGATATGAAACATTGGGAGTTTATCCTATACAAGAATAGAACGCATTTATCAAATATAGGCATTAAAATAAATTCATACCTTCATCATCTCTATGTTCTCAATGTAAAGAAACTAAACAAGAGATAAGGCTCAAACAAAACATTGGTCTCACATGCATATGTCAATCACATGGAAATATTATATATCAACATATAGATATGGGCATGGAGATCTTCGTGCACTTCATCCTTGTTGTAATTTAGGTCCACCATCAATGAATGTTTCTATCTCAACTCATATGAAGTCCGGGAACCACCTCTCACAATTTTCACTTTCATATCCACATAAAACTAGACAAAGAAATGATTATAAAAATATTAGTCTGATATAATTGGATTTATCATAAATCACCAAACCAAATTAATGGCACATGATATGAGTATTTGGCAATTGATTTATATCCACGCATGATATGCTTGTGCATATGATGCATGTTGGATGCTATGATAAGTGATCATATGCTTCTTTTCAAGACTGCTGGATTTGTTACGGTCATATATAAATTTACATGCGCACGGATACCGCTGTAGCACTTCACCTTAGAGTATTCCAAGGGTATCAAATCACTGGGAACGTGTCTGTATATCAAAGAATAGGATTCTATCCAAGGACAACAACTAATATTAGGCTTAGGCTAGAGAACAACTAATATTAGGCTTAGGCTAGAGAGAACTCCTATGGGTTAATTTACTAGACTTAAGTTAAAGGTAAAACCCTATCAATTGCTTCGGACACCGGCTCTCCCCTGGTCTACCAAGCTAAGTCCGGCCTACGGCTCTATGATGTACTCGAACGTGGAGAGATACAAAGGACAGAGATGGTTGTCACCCCAAGCTGCCTACCTCACTTTCCATGGAGCACACAATAGATGAAGGTAACCGCTAATCTAGACACATTGCCTAAGTTATTGATTACTACTCTAGCCTCACATAGAAACTTTCTTTATTATATAGAATCCTAGTACTAGAGCACTTAATATAAATACTAAGCAATGAATCCGCAACGATGGGAATATATCTCACTTAAGCAAGTAAATTAAATACAAAAAGGAAATCTCGAACACTTACTTTATTAAAGAAGCATCCGTCGAGGTACAAGAGAGGAGAGAGTACCGACTGCTCCAGTACTCCTCCGGACCTTCCCCTCACTCTGTACCTATTTTCTCCACCTACTAAAGTGATGCCTAAGATATGAAAGTGAGTTGTACTCCACTTTGTTGTGCATTTGAGAGTGACTTGAGCTCCATCTTTTATAGGGCCATATGATGGTTGTAATGGTGGTTATGGAGGTCGGTTCACCCACAACCGCCATCACCATCCAATGGGAGGTCGCCACGTGCAAGCGGGTGGCTGGGGGCGTCAGCCCTGGTTCGGCAGAACTAGGAAAACCGCCTCTGGCCACCGACCTTCTCAGTGCATGGTAGGTGGGCCCCTATGACGGTAGTCTTGGGTTAGCCCAATTTCCGTCCATTTTGACTGACATGTGGGCCCTCCAATCTTTGTGCTTGTATATGATATGTCGGAGGTACATTTAGTTGTGTGGCGGTTGTGTTTTCATCCAGAAATCACCTGCATACTCATATTTACCAATATTAGTGGAAATGGTTAGTAATAAACCCCTACCACTAAGTTTGATAGTATATTTATATTCTTTTATGCAGGAGTTGACGATTAAAGTTTGCACTTAACGACCGTCAACAACACCCCCAGACTTATTCTTTACTCGTCCCTAAGTAAAGCTCATGAAATTCAATAGAGCAAAGACTTCCTGTATAATGATGCAAACATACAACGTATTCCAAGCCATATCTATACCCATGAACTTTTGAAGTGTCTACCATGTCATCTTGGGTGATTGAGGAATGAAATGGCCTTGATTCAAATCGCCTTTACTTCCTCTAATGAATTACTTTGGGGTTTTCTTTTTGCTCAACCTAACTTTACTTTTACACATCAGTTGACTCTCTCACATCATTGTGATTAATCCTCACCAATGCATTGATGTTGCCTTTTTCTTATCCTGCCTTTCTAATGAGGCTTATGCGGAGCTCAAGATAGGGAATAAGAATGGCATACTTGCATCAAATATTTTGTAAAGTCAAAACGTAGATCCAAGAAGAATACTAATAATACAACCGTGATCAAGTTGTACACACATGTGTGGAAAGGGATATGTATATGGAAGGATGGGAAAATAGAATGGTGACTTATTTTTGTATGATCCTCCTCCTTATATTTTATTTGGAGAACATGGCTATTTTCTATATCCCCATCTTTTTTTCATCATGCTTGAGAATATTTTGACTCCTTCTCTTGTGAGCATTTTGATTTTCTAACATCAATTATTTTAGCTCATGTCTCATTTGGCATAGATAGTAGACGGGAGGATCATAATCCTATAGAGTCTTTATTAGTGGATGGATAATAGTGGATGCTGACTTCCAGTGTAGAAGTATAGCATGTGATGGTGGATGGAGTATTTTGCTAAACCTCTAGTGTTGCTAAACCTCTAGTGTAGAGGGAGAGCAATATATGATAGATGTGCAGAAGATCTTGATCATGAAAGCATGAAAAGAATCTAACAAGGGTCTCAACCATTAGACCAAACTCAACAAGCAACATATGTATAAGGTTTATCAATAAAATTGACATATGTCTTTGTTGGGAATAAAATATCAATGAGGAGTAGGTAAAGTTATAACGTTTTCTTTTCATAAAATTCCCAAGGATTCAATAAAAGAAAACAAGGGTCATTTTATCAGGTAATCTCTCATTCATCAATCACTTAGATGACATGTGTTCCTAATGATATATGTTCACAAGCACAAGGTATCATGCTAGGAAGAAAGAGCATGCAAGACATTTGCAAGCAAGTCATATACTCTAGCTGAAATATCCACGTTCATTTTAAATGTTGAGTTTAATTTTCATGTATGTTCATGATAAGAATTATCAAACTCAAAATTTAAGGAGATAAGAGGATAAACGTGCAAACCATCGTGCAGTGAGTGTGAAGACAAGCAACCGTTGTGCCATGGATGGTATGTCTCTTCTCGTGAATGTGCAAGCGTCATGGTGTAGCACGGACATGGGTGATCTTGGTATGTGAGTGTATAGTGCGAACACAAGATCACCCCAACACTTGTTCTTGTACCTAGGTTGCTTCAAAGACACAAAAGACAAAGGTGAAAAAAAATGGACTCAACCGGTAAAAACCAGGTGATTTTTTTATGTTATTCATTTTTATTGACAGGCACAATTACATAAGAGGATTGAAATAAATTAAAGGAAATAAAATAAACTAGACCTAACGTGCCTATCGGACTCTAAGATACTAGGGAAGGCTCATGGGCTAGGTGCATGAAAAATATCCTCCATCCCTATGGCCTTGAACAAGCGAAGAAGCTTGGCACAAAGACCACGACAAAGTAAGCTAGGTCGACCTTGAGCTCGGCGAGCTCGACCTGTCCCTCTGCCACGGTATCCTTAAGCTTCCTATTCTGAGCGTGCAATTGAGCAACAGAAGAAGCTAAGCGAGTGACTGTAGACTCACGGGGAGATTTCTTTTCGTCACTCTCATACTTTCCTGCTAACCTCTTGATTGGAGGTGAAGATAGATGTGATCTGATTGACAGGGAGTCATGAGAGCCTCCGCCTTCATCTTCTCGGCAGAAATGAAAGCAGGTTTCAGGACCTTCCTGTATCTAGATGGCATTCACACACCATGGATATGGAAGTGTGGCTGTTGCCGCGGGCTCTCCGGTGAGCAAGACAAAGTGTCCTGACTGTACCGATGGCAACACACATCTCCTGACTTTGTGGTCACCATTTCTACATGGCGTTCACTGGGTCCGAGAGATGGTCACGGAGCGTCATCCCTTTGGAACAACTGGATGTTGATCGGTTTTTTAGGGCCGATCCAGAAGAGAGAAAGAAGAACCCAGGAAAAGAGGAGAACAGAGGCGACGGATGAAAATTATGAAAGATATGGCGATTTTGTGCTCCTCTCTTCATGGATCACCGGGGATAGAAAGGAGGCCACCAGTAGGTCAAGATGGGCGAGGGCCAGGAGCTGGTAGTTCCAGAGCTGGTTCGGCCAAACCAAGGGTTCGGCTGAACCACCCCGGGCCCCAAATCACCCTGGCTCAGGCAGGGCAGTGGGCTTAGGTTGGGCTTCGAAACACACTAAAATCAACCAAATCTACTAAGTCTATTTCCTGCCCCAACCCCTCTACCGGTTCAAGGAAAACAATTAAACGATGACCATTTACCTTCAAAACATTACCTTCGTCGTCCCCGTAACATACCCAAAATTTGAATTTCAAATTTTGCATCTAAAAATGTCGAGAATATTTATCCTAAATAGGAATACTAATATTTTTCAACTAAAAACCTAGGTGAGTCTAATATGACTAGTTTTAATATACAAATTTGTGAATGATTTAAAACCTTTTTCTTGATAGCTCAAAGGAAGAAAATAAAATACAGTGTGTGCATGCATTTGCATAGTTTGGTTGGTGTAATTTGAGTCCTTAAAAATGTTTTTGAATCTTGGGTGCATTTCATTTTAGGTCTCATGAGCATAATGTGAATACATTATAATTCATAGATAATAACAGTACTACACCCGTCATCACCCTAGGTACACCTATGCCCAAGTGTCTTGTGATTTATGCATGGTGAACTGAAAGTAAAGTCTAATCATATTATCTCTGGTTAATTACAAAACAAAATATAATTTTATAGTCATTTAAATATATATTTATAATAGGAACACTTAAAGGTAGGTGAACTCACTGAATACCTAAAAATAAATGGTGCAATATAAAATCATGGGAAAATTCATGTACATACTATTAAATGAATATGTGTCACTGGAATTTTGATACAATTTAATATGTACAATTGATACCTCAAACAATTAGGTCAAAACAGTCAAACTATAAATTATTTCTAAACCTTAATAGGCAAAATTGATACACATCACATATGTGTATTTTATCACATGAAAATGTATAGAGGATATAATTTATTAAAACACCAGATTATTTATAATAAATTAATATAATTTTTTCATAATTTATTTTATTAGTTTTGACCCCCTAAAAATTCAGGTTAATTTCAGCCAGGCCTATTTTCTTTATTTTGCTGAGAATAAACTATAAGGAATTTTTGTGTGCAACCAAAGAAAATGAAAACTAGGTATTTTCTTCTACTTTCAGAAAAATCCACCCTAATTTATCATGCCCACAAATTAAACTATGGAATTAGAAAGAAGAGAGAAAGAAATAATCCTGAAATTTTCTAGAAAACGATTTTCACTCAAACTCTTGCCCACCTCTCTCTACCTAGCCTTGTTTGCACCGTTTGGGACCCACAGGCAGTCACTTGGGCTTGCTCCACCAATGTGCATCTTCTTCCCCCGCTTAAGAAAAGCCAGAGAGAAAGAGAAAAGAGGAGAGAGCGGCGCCACCTGAGCACTGGAAGCTGTCGACGCGTGGACTGGACGTGGCAGCGCCGGGCTCGCCCTCTATCTCCCTAGATCGCGTCATCTCCCCTCACATTCCACCCTTGTGCCAGAAAAATCGAGAGAGACAGCTCTAACTACTCTCCTCGCCATCAATCTCACTGCCGGCCGCAAGGAAGACGATGGTCCCATTCGCCGTCAAGCCGCGCTCGTCATCAACTCTTTCCCGTTCCATACTTCTCTCTCCATGCCGAGAAAATCTCCTTTTGACACCCTCCCGTTTCGTGCAGCCAATCATCGGGAACGCCGTCGTGCCCACAGAGGTCCCGGAGCGTGCACCGAGCGCCGCCGCCATGATGTCGTCTCTGTTCCGGCTGCCATGGACCACTTCGAGCCGAGTCGTCGCGCCACCAACTTCCCCTCATAGTCCTCTCCAAAAGCCCTCAAGAATCTCGGAGGATCGTCCACTGACGAGGGAGATCGGCGTCCTCTTCTCTAACTCCGGCCGCCGAACACCATCGTCGATTCCTCCCGCTCCGGTGAGCCACGGTTCAATTACTCGCACGTATAGCTTTCCTGAGACCTTATCAACACCGTGGACATGTATTCATGTCAGCTCTTCGAGGAAAATCAAGCCGGTGTCGTCGTCCGAGTACTGTCCGCCGTCGCCGGGGGTTTCCGCAAGCTGCCACCATCGTTCGGACCTCAACAAACTCAGCTAGCACCTCGGTAAGACCCCTAGTACTGTGTATACCCGCATGCATGCACTCACTTAACCAATATATGGTCGTAGGTGCACATGCACCACCACCCGAAAACACCCTCCGCTCGGACTCGCCGCCGGCGCTACTCCGATGTCCACTAACCGAGAAAAGTAGAGGAATGGAATCGCGAGAGTGTTAAATTAATTTTACCTTTTGACCTCTTCCCCTTTTGAGCCGCCGTTCGCCGCCGGCGAGCTCGCCAAGCCACGGCTGCGCCTCCCAGGCTATCGAGCATAGGAAGATTAAAGACAGGGACCTTGTTTTGAAAATTTAAACAACTTTAGGGATCTACTTTTAAAACACCCTCACACATAGAACAGTCACAGGACTGCGGGTTGATTTCCATAAATTCTAGGGGGTTTCATGAAAAATAGCCTGATTGAAGTCTGTTATATAAAGAAAAAGGATAATTAAAAAAATAGGTTTCTATTGAGTTGAAAAGTATGTTAACTTGTAGAATCTATAGTAAATCCTTTCTAGCTCCTTTTTAGATGAACTTAATTCCTGTAGGTTCATAAAGTGGTGGTCTTTAATGTTGTAAAATAAAAATATACACATACAATGTAATAAATATCTCTAAAATTTAATATATGAAATAATAGGCATAATACATGTTTTAACTTTAGAAATTCACAGAATAATCATTTTAACTCCAAATGGAATGAACTAAATTTCTATAGAATCAGTAAGATGTGAATTTCAATTTGATAAAATAAAACTTGACATCTTCTGCAACAGAAAAACATTCCAAAATTTGATTTATAGAAATAATCACTATATGTATAATCTAACCTCCAAAATGCATAAGAAATTTATCTTAACTTGAAATGGAGTAGGCCCAGTTCTGATAATTGGTCAAACATATGATCTTAGCTAGTGAAAGTAAAATAAAGTATTATTAATATAGAAAATGTTTCTAATCCTTAGGTGATGAGACGAATATTAAATCACAAGCCATAAAATAGGCAATTTATGTAAGGTGCATTTTAACCACAAATAAGCCATTATGAAACTTGGTTAGACCAGCAAAGCTATAACATCATTCATGTTAACCAAAGTTTAAAACACTTGGTTCATATAATATTTCTTAAGTTGGTATAACCAAATACTAATATAAAACACACTACACTTTGTAAAATAAGTAGTAAATTCATCCAACTCCAAATGAAGTAATTCAAAATTTGTTAGGTTGATAATATAATGGACTTAATTTCTATGAATAAAAATGTAGCACATGCAGTGCTAGAATCATCTCTAAAATTCGGTATAGCTAATACAGACTATAGTATATCACCTAGCTTGTAAAATTCATAATAAAATTATGCTAACTCTAAAAATTGTAAAAAAAACCAATTTTGTTAAACTCCTAGAGACAAAGACCTCACTGCAGCAGCCCAACACTTCACAAATCTTGGACCTAAAATGCACTTGAGTACTAATAGAGCTTAATTAGCCTATGTCTAGAATAGGACTTACAAAATTCATAATAGAAGTGATAAAATAGAAATTTCTTTATATAAATTTATTTTGAGACATTACCAACCCACTGTAAAGAATTCATACATTTTAGAGCATTTTGGATTTTTCGCATTATTTGGATGTTTATTCGATTTGTACGTTATGATTATATAGGCTGCGATTTCGTTGACGGTGAAGGAGTGAGATTAGTTGTCGTATTCATATTAGGGACTTCTACAAGTGAGGCAAGGGCCCCTTTTTTCTTTGAACACATTGAATCCTATATTTTATGGGCAAATGTTTTGTTTATAACTTTGCATGCGCTATTTGGTAGAAAATTGTATTTTGTTGGGAAGATGGTAGTTATAACCCACTTGTTACATGAATCGCCTCAATAAATTCCACTCATTGTTGATTGTAACCATACGAATGATTGGAGTACATTGGTTGTACTCTAATGGGTCTAAATATATTTTATATGTGCCATATACTTAACCATGCTCAGCAATTCGCTAAATAATATTATGGTCATTTTATAAATGAGATTTGGGTATTATTTTACTTTTGGACAGATATGAAAACTATGATTATTTGAGAACTAAAATGGATTTAAACATGTTTTTAGACTTGGGCGATAAGTGGTGCACATATGGTGTTAGTTGTGCATCGATAGGGGGAGTGTTCGCCCGAGTTGATTAAGAACCGAATTTTGTGTTGTTCACTATTGTTTACCGTACATCCACATGTGCTATTTATGGGGTGGCCTTAGCTAATTAAGTTACTTAAATTCTAGCCTTGCATATTGGTAGGCCGAAGTAGAATGAATTAGTCTGAGCAATGATTCCTAGGAACTACCCATGTGTGTGTTGATTATAATGCTAGCGATTATTACTAACTGTGTGTATTCTGTGAGGGGACGAGTAGTCCGCCTCACAGCATGGGCGTCTAAGTCTGTCCAATTCAATGGTTAAGTGCCTCATGGGGAACGGATGTGTTCGCTGCCACGGCGTTAGGTTTAAGGCGTGAGCCCACCACCTAACGATTCTGGGTCGTTCCCAGGTTGGATTCACACTTGTCGTCGCTAATG
Source organism: Oryza officinalis (assembly GCA_008326285.1). Classification (NCBI taxonomy): domain Eukaryota; kingdom Viridiplantae; phylum Streptophyta; class Magnoliopsida; order Poales; family Poaceae; genus Oryza; species Oryza officinalis. The sequence continues at coordinate 46,389,008 of BDMV01000003.1, read as the reverse complement.
CAAGGCTAGGCGTTAAGTAATGTAAAGGATACGTTGTGACCTCTAGACCGCATTCAATGTGTAGAATGTGGTGGTATCGACGGGTACCGGACAAACTAGAGCAATTCACATCATATGGATAAAGCTGTACAAACTCTTCAGAGTAAAACTAATCGATTAGCCGTGCTCACGGTCATGAGCAACATAGAGAATTGTCATGAGTATAGACTTGTGTTTTATAAATATGTTTATGAAAATGGGCTATGGGAATGGTGAAGTGTGTTGAGTTTTATCGAGTATGATGATGAGTTTGCCCGGTGTGAGCTGATATTATGATGTATTGCTTGCTGCCATGGATGGCACAAGAATGATATTATGATGATGGTTATGACGCTATTATGTTACTATTGTGTTATTTTGTCATGCAATTTATTCCATACATTCACAAAGGTTTATCTAAATATGTTACAAATGTTGTGAACTAAAATTAGCTTTGTGCTGAAAATTAAGTCCACATATAGCCTCTCTTTTAAGTGAGCCTTCATGTATGTAGATTTGATTGCGCGCTTGCTAGTATAATAATTAGTTTAATGTACTGACCCTTGTTATACTGGAATATTCATTTTGCAGGTTGTTTGTTTAGTCTATTTTGAGTGATTCGGGAGATTGTTGTTTTCTTCTAGGACTGGATCTAAAAGGGTTAACTTTCCAGTCGGCTGCTTGTGGTTTCGGGTAGCGAAGCTTCCACGGATCAGTAATTACTTAGTCGTTTGGCCTATCTATTTAAATTAAAATGTAGAGTAAAGTTTATTTGTGGTTAGTACCTATTATTCTGATTTTCATCGCTTAGATGAAAGTGTGGAACTAGAGTTTATCCTGGGATCTAGTTCTACACCGATATGAGTTTTGAGCATTTGGGATGTCGTAGAGCTCTAGCAAATTTCGTCAAGTCTCCTGAGATGTGTAACACATCTGGTCGCCACCTTCGTGTGGTTTGACGGGCATGTCTCAGGCTGAAATTGACTGGCATGCTAAAGTCCCAGCTATATTTCCTATGCTCTCTACTCGACGCTTCAGGTTTTATACTATGTATGTCATTTGACTTGATAGGATGGCGATGAGGTTGGATGGTTACTGTTTTACTTGATTATCATTAGACTCCATCCCATTAAATATTTCGCACTATCACTTCAAATAACTTACATAATATTTAACCCGGGTTGTCCCGACAGTCCCGAAGCGTGACCGCTCTGTAGGATCGAAGAACAAGAACTAAGCCAACCAGGGGGGTGAATGGTTGTAGTACCCAAAAACCAAAACTTTTAGCGGAATTTAAAGTTACCCTCAGATTCGATGTAGATTGGTCTGACCGAAGTAGATCGACCGGTCTGATCGTCCTGTCCTGAAGGTCTGACTGCCCTGTATCGTCGGTCTGATCGAAGTTAATCTCTCGGTCTGACCGCCTCAAAGACGTCTCTGCCTCCTGCCGTCGTCGCCGGTCTGACCGCTGCGTACCTGCCGGTCTGTCCGCTGCGATGCGTCGGTCTGACCACCGGTGTCTCGTCGGTTAGACCGCCGAAACCCGTGCAAACACAAATTGAAGATCTCTCAAAGTAGATGACAACTTTATTACTTCTCTCTATGTTTATAAAGTGCAACAATAGCACTCCTCACGAAAAACTTGGCTAAAATCGAAACCCTAACTAAACTTTCAACTCAATGCTCTTCAAAACCGATACCGGGAGGCCACACCCTCACTCTCATTTATACATCCCTCTCTATTTATACATGAGGTAGGCAGCCTAAAGCCACGAACCAAACTCATACAAGAAGTCCTAATCCACCTAGGAAACCTTCCCATAGAAGAAACCAACATTACATATTCCAATTGTACCAAATTTGGACTCCTTCCAAATTCGACTCCGCATCTCATACGCACACAATATCTCCATCGTATGCCATATGGAATCATCACCAACCATGTGCATTAATCTTTAGCCTAAGTATTCCGCATGATATCTGACCATCCGGACGTCACCTTATCTCCAAGTTGACTCCCGATCCATCACCGGCAATACTCTCCCGAGACATAAAGATTACTTAGACATGAATCAAACAAAGAAACCATATCCGAGCACAAGCTATCCCAAACTTGACTCATTGTTAGCACACAACAGTATTACATACGCATAGTATCCATCTAGAAGCCATAAACATGAATTAACCACGGATATCCAATAAAACAACCCGAAACCGAAACCGACATAAAATCGGCCGGTCAGACCGCAGGCTGGCCGGTTTGACCACACACATATCGCCGGTCTGACAGGACATGCCTGCCCGGTCTGACCGGACCCAACAAAAACAGCAACTCCTGTTCACCGTCTGAAAATTCAATCATATCAAAAACCACATCGCCAATAATCTCCAAATATCAAAACCAATAACCTCAGATGCCAATTGTTCATCACAATAGAAGAATCAAACACCTTGATGAATACATTGGCAAACTCATCAAAAATGTTTTTGGTGTTCGGAAAAACAAAAACAAAAATAAAAATTTCTCCTCCTTTGAAAGAAGAACAAAGAAAGAAAAACAAAAGAAAATACATGCATCTTGCATCGTTTGTCATTATTTGTACCTCTTCTCCTCCTTTTGACAATGATTTCATCAGGCGTAGGAATTATGTTTAGTGAATATTTAAGAGCTTAATAACATACATATAGTAATTCATGTCATGTATTGCAACAAAGAGAAGATAAACCCATCAATTATATGGCAAGTATAAACTAGAGTATAATCATAAACCAAAGATTTTACAATTAGGTTCAATAATGCAATCAAGATTCATGAATTCAAAAGATTTATAATGCAACATCTTTACAAACACATAGATTGAAAAATAAATCCATACATATAGAACTATTGTAATCATTACTCTTTCCCAAATTAACTTTAACTCAAAATAACCAAGAAAATTTTCAGAGCTTTTTCATATTTTTGCTCATTTTTTAAATTATTTCGCGTACGTCCTTGTCATCAAGACTGTTTCCAAGGATTTGACATCCATTATTTTCTCATATCGAATACGTCCTTGTCGTCAAGACTGTTTCCAAGGATTCGGTATTCATTTTTCTCATAAATATTTTTTTTATTCTCTTGCACAATGAGCAATTTCAAAGTTATTTGAGGAATAACAATTCAATAAAGTATATACATAAGTACTTACAATCCAACCTATGCATTAGTATCAATATTGCATATTTTATTAATTCAAATATGAAATTTAAGTATTATGCATCATCTCACTTAAAAGCAATATCTAAGCCTTATGAAAATACTAAAATTCATACAAGCTATAAAATAGACAAATAAACCTTCAACGTATTGCTAGCATGAACAAAAGCACTATATGCATAATATCAAGCTCTCTTTCAATTTGTTTCTTTCAATTGTTGCTTGATAAAACCAAGAGCACAAAAACTCCCACTCAAACCATGCCAAAAGGATGAATGATTCCCAACTCTCCACGAAAAAAAGCAAAAGAGATGAATTCATTGGTTTAGTGAAAACATGCGCAAGTTACAATTTTGTATCCAAAAACTTCAATTCAACATCTCCCTTTTCAACATGATCCCTCAAAAATTGAAAGCGAATATCAATGTGCTTTGTGCGTGAGTGTTGTACAGGATTCTTTGCAATGTTGATAGCACTTGTATTGTCACAAAACAGATGAACCTTTTCAACAACAAGACCATAATCTTTCAAAGTTGAAATAAGCCAAAGAATCTGAAAATAACAGCTAGTAGCAACAACATATTCTGATTCAGCAGTTGATTGGGCTACACTAGATTGTTTTCTAGAAGACCATGCAATCAATGATGTACCAAGAAAATGACATATTCTACTAGTACTTTTCCTATCAATTCTACAGCCCGCAAAATCAGCATCAGAATATCCACTTAAACATATAGAAGACGAAGTAGAATACCAAATTCCAAATTCAAGTGTATGATTCAAATACCTCATTATTCGCTTGACCGCTTGACGATGTGAAGCACGAGGAGAAGCTTGAAAGCATGCACACAAATACATAGCAAATTGTATGTCTGGCCTAGAAGCAATTAGATACAACAAAGATCCAATCATACTTCTATACTCCTTTTGATCCACAGCCTCACCATCTTCGTCAGGATCCAACACAGCAGTAGAACCAATTGGTGTAGAGATTGGCTTCCTATTCTCCATCTTGAAACATCTCAAAAGATCCTTGGTATACTTCGTTTGATGCACAAACGTACCTTGAGGTGTTTGCTTAATTTGCAATCCCAAAAAGTATGATAACTCACCCATCATGCTCATCTCAAATTCTCTGCGCATAGTCTCAGCAAACTATTTAAAACCATTTAAAAAGGCACTTTTAACATCCATTTGATACAATTTAAAACCTTTTGAAGCAGCAAAAGCTAACAAAAGTCTAATTGCCTCAAACCTAGCAACAGGAGCAAAAGTTTCATCAAAATCCTAACCCTCCACCTGAGTAAAACCTTGAGCAACAAGTCTAGCTTTATTTTGAACAATTATACCATCCTCATTTTGTTTATTTTTGAAAACCCACTTGGTTCCAATAATATTATGTCCAGAAGGTGGTTCAACTAAAGTCCAAACTTTGTTTCTCTTAAAATTTTCAAGTTCTTCATGCATAGCGTTAATCCACGATTCATTAGTTAGTGCGTGAGTAACATCTTTGGGCTCAAAAGAAGCAACAAATGCAGAATTTGCACAAACATCATGAGTAGTTACCTTAGACCTTGTAGTCCGCTCACCTATATTACCAATAATTTGTTGGCGGATGATATCGTTGAATGTGCAAAGGAGCAGTGACTTCTGAAGTTATTTCACGTTCTATACCCTTACTGGTCGAAGTTGTAGCCTCTGGAGGACCATCTTGATCAGCATCAACAGAACCGGAAGTCGATGACCCTGGCCGGTTTGACCGCGTCTCCTGCGCCGGTCTGACCGGAGGTGTGCCAGCGGTCTGACCGGCCTGGTGCCCGGTCTGACCGGCCGAGCCGACCTCATCGTCGTTGTCGCTCTCGTCTTCAAAAATACGACCATCCTACCCCTGAACCTGTGACAATATACTTGCAATTTCTGGTCTAGTTCCTAGACTAGCCTCATCAAAATTGACTTCGCAAGTCAACAATTTTTTTAGTCTCCAAAACAAGTACACGATAGCCGCGAGAATGAGCGGGGTAACCAAGAAACATTCCATCGGTAGAACATGCCTCAAACTTATCCAAATTTTTAGATTTCAAGACAAAAACACTTGCAACCAAAAACACGCAAATGTGAAACTTTGGGTTGATGTCCAAAACGAAGCTCATAAGAAGTTTTTCCAAGTTTCGATCTCAAGAACACACGATTGGAAATGTAACATGCAGTATTAATAGCTTCAGCCCAAAATTTTCTAGGAGTATGATACTCATCAAGCATTGTTCTAGCCATCTCAACCAAAGAACGATTTTTTCTTTCAACAACACCATTTTGTTACGGAACACGAGGAGAAGAAAATTGATGTTCAAGACCTTTTTCATTGCAAAATTGTTCAAAAGAAACATTTCTAAATTCACCACCATTATTACTTCTGATTCGCTTCAAAGAACCCAGAAGTGCACAATTCAATCTAAGATACAAACTCTGAAAGTGTCCAAAAGCCTCATCCTTACTTGCCATAAAGAAAACCCAAGAATATCGAGAAAAATCATCAACAACAACCAACACGTACTACTTTCCTCCAACGGATTGCACTCTAGCTGGACCAACAGTGTCCATGTGTAAAAGCTGTCCCGGTGCATCCATCATCACAGAAAAAATAGGAACATGTGAAGAAGCAACCATCTTAGCATGACGACACGATGTACAAACCAAATCAAGATCTTTCTTAAGTTTAGGCAAACCACGAACAAGATCCAAACCACTTAATCTAATGAGATGATCAAAACCAACATGTCCAAGTCTACGATGCCAAAACATCAAATCTTTGTTAAACTTAGCAACCAAACATGTTATAACAGGTGAAAAAGGATTTTCAAAATCAGCTTTAAACACTCTTCCAAAGCGAGAAATATTCAACACAGAGTCACCACAAGAATCAAATACTTTACTTCCAGTTTTCTTAAAATGAACCTCAAAATTCTCATCAACAATTTGTGAAACCGAAAGCAAATTGTATTTTAAATCCTTAACCAAGGCTACTTCTTTCAATTCAAACTTGTTATTTACCTTGACAGATCCTGTAGCAAGAACGGCACTAGTAGAAGCATCGCCAAAGATAATCGATTCCGTCTTGGATGCCACCTTGAGGGAGGAGAACCAATTTTTATCACCAGTCATGTGCCACGAACAACCGGAATCCATAATCCACACGTTCTCCTTCCTCGCCACCAAAGCCTACACACATGAAGATGTCAAAGCCTCAGTACTGGGGTTAGATAAAAGAAATTTAGGAATCTAGTACTGAGACACACGACCAGTAGATCCAATAGGCATATATCCACGAGCAAAAACAGTTTAGAATTTTTAGAAAAATTCCTTTGAGGCCGGTCGGACTGAAGTACAGTAGCCGGTCTGACTAGGGGCCGGTCTGAATGCTTCTGTACCACCGGTCTGACCGGAGCCCAGTCTGACCGACGCTCAGTAGCCGGTCGGACCGGTCGTCGGTCTGACCGCGCAACCCACTGCGGTCTGACCGGGTTCCTCGAGGAAAAACCAGATTTTTGCCACTTACATTTAGCAAAAACAATCTCTCTTTCTTTTTTCTGTTTACGTGCTAATCTGAAACAAAAACCAACAAGATGATCATCTTTGCCACAAAAGGAACACGTTTACTTTTCCCTAGCATTTAATGGTTTTGAAAAATTAGTTTTAGTTTCTTTTAATGTAGCAGAAAGAGAGGGCATAATTCCAGCAGATTTAAAAACTGTTTTCACAACATTAGGTTTTGTCAAAATTTCACCACGTTCAGTCACTTTCAAAACATTGGGTTGATTTTTGGTAAAATGATCATGAACGTCAAAACCTACACCCCTATTGTAGCTAGTTACTTTAGATTGATCCAAAATCATGTTAAGTTGTTTCTTACCACTAGAAAATCTTTCCAAAGAACTTTTTAAATAAAAAACCTCTTTTTTCAAACATACACAATTTTCACAATCTACCATGACACCTTTGTTTTTACGACATTTTGAACAAGAAAGCACTTCATCAGATTTTACAATATCTTTCATATATTCAACACGACCCAAAGCATCTTTCAACCTCACCTTGTTTAGAGTACATGTTGAGCAATTCAAAATATTGTGTTGTTTTAACTTTTTAGCACAAATCATGTTAAACATCGAACTAGCATAAAAAGCAACTTGATATTTTTTCAATAATTTCTTAGTTAAAAACAACTCATCTAATGTGCGTGTGTACATAGCAAATCCAATAGTAAAAGAAGATTTCAATTTCAAATCATGAGCAACAATAATTTTTCTAATCTTTGAAATTTCATTCATTAAGATCTCACAATTTTTGTAATCATCATTATCAGGAATAAGAGATTTCAATCTAGCAATTTCAGCATTTAGAGATTCAATCATGAACTCTTGTTTTTTATACATCTTCTAACACTTCTTATTTTTTGCACTTAAAATAAGAATAGCTTCCACAAGAGAACTCACCTCATTGTCCTCATACTCTGAATCCGATTCTCCACGTGCCATGAAGCAAACACCGGAGATGTTCTGTTCCTTCTCCTTGTCTTCATCACTATCAAAATCTATGTCGCTTAATGGTTCAAAAGTAGCATAGACTTGACTCAACACCTTTCTGACCACATCCTTGGATTTCTTCCCCTTGAACGTGTTGTTCGACTTGGGCTTGTCGTCCTTAGTTTTCTCTCCATCGTTGTTTTCGTTCTTGCCCCTTCCAAGCTTAGGGCAATGTGCACGAATGTGACCAAGTGCACCACATTCAAAGCAACAAGATTGACCTCCTCTTTTCCTGTACCTAACATTGTTCACAGCTCGAGAAATCTTGTTAGCAGCCAAAACCAAGTCCTCCTCCTTGAACAGTTCGAGTTGCTCATCGGACATGGCATTAATCAAAGCAAGAGCGGTAGAGTTCGACGAAGAAGCACCAACATCCAAAGAAGTCAAGGGAGAAATCAAAGCACTAGTCTTAGAATCTATCTTGCGAGAAAGAATATTCATCTCATGAGTTTTGAATCCAACTTCAAAGTAGACATATCAACAGATTCTTGAATAGATGTAACTTTCATCTCCCAAATAGACATATCAAGACCATTCAAAAAGTGACGAGAAACCTCAGATTGTGTGTAATTTGAATCATAAGAAAGAATCAACAGATCTAAGATCACTCAAAATCTTGTTAAATCTACCAAGATAATCATCCAAAGCTTCTCCAGGTTTCATCTCAAATTTTATGTATTCCTTTTTGAAAAGATCTCGATGAAGTTCTTTAATATTAGTAGTTCCTTGATGAAAGTTTTTCAAAGCAATCCAAATCTCATGAGCGGTTTTAAGATGTGACACACGATCAAAATCCGAACGAGAAATTCCACTCAACAAAATATTACGAGCTTTGTAATTGTTATTAAATTCAGTTTTCAAAGCTTCAATAGTAATTTGATCAGGAATCTCATAAGGAAAAGCAACATTTTTCCAAACATCATAATATTGAGCCATAATGTAAGATTGCATCTTATGACACCAAAAAACAAAATCCGAACCATCGAAAATATGCGGCTTAGTTTAAAACTTGTTAGCCATGGCTTCAAACTCTAGATTGGTAAAAATCCAAAGAAGAAAACGAGGCTCTGATACCACTTGTAGGATCGAAGAACAAGAACTAAGCCAACCAGAGGGGGGTGAATGGTTGTAGTACCCAAAAACAAAAACTTTTAGCGGAATTAAAAGTTACCCTCAAATTCGATGTAGATCGGTTTGACCGAAGTAGATCGACCAGTCTGACCGCCCTGTCCTAAAGGTCTGACCGCCCTGTATCGCCGGTCTGACCGAAGTTAATCTCTCGGTCTGACCACCTCAAAGACGTCTCTACCTCCTACCGTCGTCGCCGGTCTGACCGTCGCGTACCCGCCGGTTTGACCGCTGCGATGCGCCGGTCTGACCACCGGTGTCTCGCCGGTTAGACCGCCGAAACCCGTGCAAACACAAATTGAAGATCTCTCAAAGTAGATGACAACTTTATTACTTCTCTCTGTGTTTACAAAGTGCAACAACAGCACTCCTCACGAAAAACTCGGCTAAACTCGAAATCATAACTAAACTTTCAACTCAATGCTCTTCAGAACCGATACCGGGAGGCCACACCCTCCCTCTCGATTTATACATGAGGTAGGCAGCCTAAAGCCACGAACCAAACTCATACAAGAAGTCCTAATCCACCTAGGAAACCTTCCCATAGAAGAAACCAACATTACATATTCCAATTGTACCAAATTTGGACTCCTTCCAAATTCGACTCTGCATCCCATACGCACACAATATCTCCATCGTATGCCATATGGAATCATCACCAACCACGTGCATTAATCTTTAGCCTAAATATCCCGCATGATATCTGACCATCCTGACGTCACCTTATCTCCAAGTTGACTCCTGATCCATCACCGGCAATACTCTCCTGAGATGTAAAGATTACCTAGGCATGAATCAAACAAAGAAAACATATCCGAGCACAAGTTATCCCAAACTTGACTCATTGTTAGCACACAACAGTATTACATACGCATAGTATCCATCTAGAAGCCATAAACATGAATTAACCACGGATATCCAATAAAACAACCCAAAACCGAAACCGACACAGAATCGGCCGGTCAGACCACGGGTTGGCCGGTCTGACTGCACACATACCGCCGGTCTGACCGGCCTTGCCTGCCCGGTCTGACTGGACCCAAGAAAAATAGCAACTCCTGTTCACCGTCTGAAAATTCAATCATATCAAAAACCACTTCGCCAATAATCTCTAAATATCAAAACCAATAACCTCATATGCTAATTGTTCATCACAATAGAAGAATCAAACACCTTCATTTTACATGCTCCATGCTCCGTAATTTCCCATGACCGAAGTGCTTCACCTGAGAGATGAAAAGTTACACTTTGTCTCCTGCCTCGAATTCCTTTACCTTGATTTGCCTGTCATGCCATCACCATCCAATGGGATGCCGCCACACGCAAGGGGGAGGCCGGGGGTGCTAGCCCTTGTTTGGCCGAACCCCTGGTTTGGCTGAACCAGGCAAACCGCCTCTGGCCACCGACCTTCTCCAGGGCATGACAGCTGGGCTCCTATAGTTGTTAGTCTTGGATTTGCTAAATTTCCATCGATTTTGACTTACATGTGGGCCCTCCGATCCTTGTGCTCGTATATGATTGCTCGAAGGTATATTTAGTCACATGGCAAGTGTGTTTTCAAGGTGTGTTTTCATCCAAAAATCGCCTGCATATGCATATTTACCAATACACGTGGAAATGTTTGTAATAAATCCCTACCACTAAGTTTGATAGTATATTTTATATTTTTCAATGTAAGAGTTGACGGTTAAAGTTTGCACTTAACGACCGTCAACAAAGACATGCACCAAATGAATGTGGTATCTTAGAATATTTTCCCTTTGTATATGTTGAGCACCCAAAAATTTATATTGTCCGGTGTCATTTGTGATCACCACATGATTTTGGGAGAGTGGGATCCATACACGCATTATAGCCACTCAAGCCTCAATGTGCCCCATGATCACAACTAATCACCATTCAATATAAATAATGTGGTGCCGAATATTGAACAAAAGAGACATTGCTGGGACTCAGCGTGCCAGTCAACTTCAGCCTGAGACGTGCCCGTCAAACCATACGAAGGTAGCGACCAGATGTGTTATACATCCTAGGAGACTTGACAATCTGCTAAGCTCTACAACATCTCGTTTGTTCAACATCCATACTCATGTCTGGATAGTTCTATAAGCTAGAACAAACCAAGACACTTTCATCAAAGCAAATGATATTCATAAATGACTACTAATACACAAATAACTTAGAATCTAAGTCTAGGATATATATGGCCAAACGGCCTTATAATTAAAGGTTCGCACAGAAGCTTAATTATCCAAGACCCATAAGCAATCCGACTAGGGGTAGACCCTAATGAACCATCCTGAAAGAGAACAATGAAACCTGCAGCACTCAACTATACCTGCAAAACAATGTAGACAAATAACCCACAAAAGATACAAGTGTCTACTAGCAAGGCAATACAACCCTACATACATGCAAGCTCTAAATATCAAAGAACGGCTATCTGTAGGTTCATTTGCATAAAGCTAAGTTGTTTCACAATACTTCGCAAATGGTCAATTTTTGTAAAGCATTTGTAAGACAAGTATGTAGTAAAGCATGGTGATCCATATAAATAATTACAGAAATATAATCATCATTTCTCCTCATCATCATCATCGCAAGCCATAAACATCAACTTGCACCTTCCCTGGTAGCAAGCCATCATTATCATCAAAATGATCATCAAATTTCCATTCCTCAACCATTTTTATAAAGCATTTTAGAAAGGATAAAATCATACTCATGCTATTTCCCCAAGTCGCTCTTGACCGTGAGCACGGCTAACCGGTTAGTTTTAACTCTGCAGAGTTCGTACAAATCCACATGATGCGATAAAAGCCCAGAGGCTACACTCTAGTTGGTTCGGTGCTGGCCTAGCACCCCACACTCTACAATTTGAGTGCGTACTAGAGGTCACAACTTAGCCGTTACATCGCCTAGTGTCCAGCCTTGCATCAGCAACGGCAAGTGTGAATCCACCCTAGGAATGACCCAGAGCCGTTAGGTGGCGGGCCCACGCCTTAAACCTAACACCGTGGCAGCGAATACATCCGTTCCCCTACGAGGAACTATACCATTAAATTGGACAGACTTAGACGCCCATGCTGTAAAGCGGACCATCCGCCCCCTCACAGAACACACACAGCTAGTCATGTTCGCTAGCATTATAATCAACACACACACATGGGTAGTTCCTATGAATCATCGCTCAAACTAATTCATTCTACTCCGGCCTACCAATATGCAAGGCTAAACACTAAACAACTTAATAAGCTAAGGTCATCCCATACTAACACTGGTAACATAGCGTTCGGTCCTTAATCGACTCAGGCGAACGCTCCCCCTATCGGTGCACAACTACTACCATATGTACACCACTCGCTGCCCAAGTCCAGAAATATGTTTAACTCCATTTTATTTCACAAATAACCAGAGGCTTCACCTCTGTCCATAAATTGTAAATTGCCCATTTTCAAATACATAAGGTAATCAAAATGTGTAGAATTATCTCACTAGGCATGGCTAAGCATATGACATTATAACTAGCAATTATAAACCCATTTGAGCACATGGAGAGTACTCTAAACCATTCTAAGGTTACAAACATCAAGGATAACAATTCTCAAGGAGGATTATGCAACAAATAGGTCATAACTACCATTTCATCGCTTTCAAATAATTTTCCCCAAATATAACTATCTAACGTGTGCAACTTTGCAATAGAAAACATTTGCCCAATAAAAACATAGGATCAAAGTGTTCAAAGGAGGAGGGGCACTTGCCTTAGTTAGAATCTCCCTCACGGTCAGCAACAAAACCCAAACTCCGCACCGAAAAGGATGTCATTCACTATACGAAATAACGGTAACGATATAAACACCAAAACAAGCAAAGATCCAAAAGGCTTCTAATATGCATGAATTCATTGTAGTAGATAGGTACCGACTAATCATGATTTATGGCGAAGGAATCTTTATTTTATTACTTTGAATTTGTGAGTTATGAATTTTATAATTCTATACTAGACATAGGCTAATTACGTCTTAATAAATTATAGATATATGTTAGGTTCAAGTTCTCTGAAGTTATAGGTTACTGCAGTAGAGGGCATGGCTTTCTAGGTTCAATGAAGTTTATTTCATTATTTTTAAAGCTAGCATTAATTTGTTACAAATTTTAGAAGCCATAGGGTACATAGAGTTAACTATAAGCTATATGTACTTTTAAAAGAGTTTTATAAACATAATGTGTTAAGTTTTAGTTTACCATAAATAAGTGAACAAGTTTGTTAGCCCAACAATTATGAGTTCATTATTTTAAATGTTTGTATTAATCTCATACTAATGATGACCATTTGTATTTAATTAAAAGTGAGCTATATTTTGTATACTAAATATTCCAGACCTTAGCTTATATAAATAAAGTTCATTCTTTTGTGAAGCTAACAAGTTTTGGTTTGATTCATTTAGAGCTAATATGAATTTTCCACAAATTTTACAATTTAGATTATGTTTTATGTTATTTATTCTTTATACTAAATTTTAGAGATATTTATTCTACTGTGAGTGACAAATTTTATACTATCATATTGAAGATCATAATTTTATGAGTCATCTGGAATTTGGTTCATTCAAATTGGAGCTAAGATGAATTTTCTATGGATTTTACAAGTTTGAAGACTTTTCAATTGAACAATAATTGCTTTAATTATTTTCTTTATATTTTCCAGATTTTAATAACAATGGGTCCACTGGTCAGTGAGTGGCAGTTTTGTAGAAAAGCCCTCGGAGTTCTTGGATTAGAACCCGAGGTTCTTAACACGTGTTGAATGAGTATTCATTAAGAGTGCTTAAGTTTTTGAGTTTTTACCAATAGGTCCTCGGTCCCACATGTCATAGGTTGCACATTTACAAATTGATACCGAAGGTTTTGTTTTCTTTACTAATCAAGTCTCGGTCTCTTAGATGAAGTTGGGCCCACCTGTCATAGGCTCAGTGGGGAGAAGGCAAGCAACAGCAGTAGCAGCAGAGCTCACCGGCGAGCTTGCCGTCGGCGCCGGCGGCCAACGTTGGCTCCTTGGACGATGCGGCCAAAGGAGAAAATGGAGAGGGGAGCCTTGCGAACCCAATGGTGGTTGGCTCATCGGCTGCGGTGGTCGGGATAGGTGTCGACGGTGGCGCGAGCAGCGGTGGCTCTCGGGGTGATGTGCCATCTCGAGCTATGGCTTGATTTGTGCCAATTACATGCATGCGCGCGCATCTACAAAGTCCCTAGAGACTCACCCGACATTCCCCGCGGCTTGGCGAAGGCTGGACAGCGGCGATGACGTGAGGAATTCCCCGGCGGCGGCAGAAATGACATAGCGACGGCGATAGCTTCTCTCGGTCTTCAAGTTGCCAAGGAGAGGAGCGGGGTAGCTCAGAGAAAGCCTAGGGATGCTACTAATGCAAGGAATCGTGCCGGAACTCACCCGGGAAAGAGGATTCGATGGCGGCGGCGGTTGTAACAAGCTTCAGCTCCACGATGACGGCTCACTCCGGTCAGTGGGCTGCTAATAGAAGGTGTCTAGAAGATTAGTGAGGTCCATATGAAGCTACTCATGTAAGAAATTGAACCATAGCTCACCGGAGAGAGAGGAATCAGCGACAGCGTCGGTTGGCCGGAGTTGGGAAAGACGACGGCGATCTCCCTCGTCGGTGCTTGATTCTTGAATTTTCTTGAGGGCTTTTAATCACCATGATGAGGAGGTACTGGTGGCGCGTGGAGTCGGCTTGCGGTGGTCTCCTTCGCCTTGCGCACCGATGATGTCACCGGCGGCATGGTCCAGAGCATGCTTCTGAGCGTCATTGGCATGGCGGCGTTCCCGGTGATTGGCTTTGCGATAGAGAGCGAGGTTAGAGGGGATGGAACCGGCGCTTTGAGGAGGTAGTGGAACGTGGATTAGGTGGAGATGGAGATTGCTCGACGACAATTGGTGGCGCCTTCTTCTCCACGGCCGGCAGCCGTTTTGAGGGTGACGGAGGGGCTAGGGTTTCTATCCCTCGGTGTTCACGGCTTCGGATTGACGACTGGAGTCGGGCGACGCGGTTGGGAAAAGAAAAGGGAGAAGCCCGGCGTTGCCACGACGACGGACACGCGTCGAGCAGGAACCTTGCGCCGCTCTTCTCTCGCTCTCTCGTCCTCTCTGTGTTAAGCACTGAAGAGAAGAAGTGGGCCAGGGTTAGGGCAAGCCGATGAGGCTGCCATGTGGGCCCACCTCGTGGTACACTAGGTTAGCATGAGAGGGATGGTAGAAAATTCAGTACATATAGGATTTCGAAATTTTCAGAATTAATTCTATCCCTCTCTCATTATAATTTCAATAGTTTATTTTATGGAGCAGATAAATTTGAGTGGATTTTTGTGAAGATAGATAAATTGATCTAGTTTCCATTTTCCTTGGTTGCACACAAAAATTCACTATAGTTTATCCTCAGCAAAATAAAGAAAATGGGCCTGGCTGAAATTTAATTGAATTTTTAGGGGGCAAAAACTAATAAAATAAATTATGGAAAAATGATATTAATTCATGATAAATCAGGTGGTATTTGAATAAATTATTTTCCATATATACTTTCATATAATTTAATGCATGGGTAGATGAGGTATGGGTTTTGCCAATTAGGGTTTTGGATTAAACCAGATTTTCATTTCTTTGACCAATTTAATTGAGGGCCTAGATGTAAAGATAAAATCATGCCAAAATTTCAGTGAGTCTAATCCATTGAATAGAATCCACATGAATTTGTCCATGATTTTATCTTACACCAATATTTTTTTAGAAATTCACTAAGCTTATCTCTACCTATAGGTTTCCTATTATAAAATTTAGTTAAATGATTATAAAATTATATTTAGATGATTCTTGACCTGACATGATGTTGTTGAGCATAATTTATACTTTTAGTTACTCAACTTCATATTTTACATTGTAACATACCAAAAATTTGAATTTTGAATTTTGACCTCAGTTAAATAAATAAAATATGTTTTTGAGTTAATGACCAAACTTTTTCGAATATATAACCTAAGTAAGGTTAAACTAGCTAGTGGTTATGTGTAGGGTTGTAAATGACTTAAACCCTCTTCCTTCTCAAATTAATTTGCTATGTAAAACATTCTCATATTTTCATAAACACAAGATATGGTGTGTGATTTGAATTTTTTTAATGTTTTTGGATCTTGGATGCATTACATACTAGGTCTCATGAACACAAGTGTACATGCATGTTAATTCATACCTAGGTAATAAATGCACTACACTAGTGGTCACCTTAAGTGCACCCATGCTCAAGGATCTTGTGAGTTAAGCATGGTGAAATGAAAGTAAAGTATAACAATATCATCTCTGGTTAATTACAAGTCAAAATATAATTTTACAACCATTTAAATATGTATTTAAAATAAGAATACTTTAAGGTAGATGCACTCATTGAATATTTAAAAATAATTGGTGCAATATAAAATCATGAGGAAATTCATGTAGGTATTATTCAATATATACATCTCACTGGAATTTTGGTATAATTTAATATGTGCATTTGATACCTCAAATAATTAGGTCAAAACAGTCAAATTATAAATTAATTCAAAACCCTAATCGGCAAAATCGATACACATCTCATATGTGTATTTTATCACATAAAAATGTATAGGGAATATAATTTATTTAAATACTACTCTATTTATCATGAATTAATATAATTTTTCTAGATTTTATTTCATAGGTTTGACCTTCTAAAAATTCAAATCAATTTCAGCTGAACTGAATTTCTCTATTTTACTAAGATTAAAATATAGATTATTTTTGTGTGAAACCAAATAAAATGGAATCTAGGTATTCTTATCTATCTCCAGGAAGATCCACATCAATTTATTATGCACAGAAATTAAGTTATGAGATTATAAAAAAGGGAGAAAGAAAGAAATAGGGAAAATATCAAAAACTACCCTAACAGTTGTTTACCAGAAACTCTACCCATTTCCCTCACTTTACCCCTGTCTGCATTGGCTTGGTCCCACCTGTCGGCCTCCATGGCTAGCTTTACCCCTGTGCACCCTCACTCCACTGCTCAAGAGCAGAGAGAGAGACCGAGGGTGAGAAAGAGTGGCGCCGGTGGTGCTCGACGCGTGTCCATCGCGGTGGCAGCCGCCGACGCTCGCCTTATCCTTCCCAAAGCATCGCCACCTCTCCCATTTCACTCCTGCGCCGATCTAGCCGAGGGAGGGAGCTTGCCTTGCCTCCATTTCCTTCCATCTCCTTCGCCGGCTGTGGAGACGACGACCGTCGCCATCGCCACCAAGCCACGGTCACTCTTTCATCTCCTGTGTTCTGTCACCTTCACACGATGTCGATTCCATTCCCCCTCAATCCCATCTCTTGTCCTGCAGCTGTGACGCCGAAACGCCGCCGTGCCCCTGTAAGCTCCAGAGCGCCGCCATCACGGCATCATCGTCGTCCGGCCAGCTCCGACCAGATTAGGTCAAACCGTCACGCCACCGTCTTCATCTCGACCCCAGGGAGCCGCCGACCGAAGGAATTGAACCACGAGGCCGTGAACTCGGAGATCGGCCGTTTCTTCCCCAAATCCGGCCGCCGGGCTCCATCTCTGAATCCCCCTACTCCGGTGAGTTGCTATTCGATTCCTCGTGCATGTAGCACCCTAGGGACCTCTCTAACCACCCGTACATCTTTCCCTAGCTCTACACTGACCGGAGTGGGCTGTCGCCGTGAAGCCGAAGATTCTTGCCGCTGCCGAGCCATCTTCTCCATCGCAGGCGTCTTTCAAGCTTTGCTGACCCCTTCCAACATTTTGGCGAGTCTCCAAGAACCCTACGGAACCACATGCATGCATCCACTCACACGGAACCGAGCCGTAGCTCAACATGCGTCGGCAACCCGAGAGCCACTGCCGCCTGCGCCGTCGTCGCCACCCATCCCGACCACCACAGCTAGTGAAACCACTACCGACAGCTTCGTCTTGATGCCCTCTCCATTTTCTCTTTTAGCCGCCCCAGGAGATCTGCCGCCGTTTGCCGTTGCCGCCGGCGAGAAGTTCGCCGTGCACTGCTGCCTTGCTTCCTCAGCCGCCGAGCCGCTGATGAGCGGGCCCCACTTAATCAAGCGCTAGGGATTCGGATTAGCAAGAGTTTGAAACTTGTGAGGTTTAATTTGTAAAACTCCTTCATATGACAAATGGGACCAGGACCTAATTAGAAATAGAGAAAACCTCAGGGACTCTTAATGGAAATTGCTTTAGCACGTGCTTTTGGAGCTCGGGTTGATTCCTGGAAACCCTAGGGACCTTTTTGCATAATGCCAGAGGCTGACCAGTGGACCCAAGAATTTATAATTTGAGGAAAAATAAAGGAAATGGATAAATCAATATCTTTTCAACTGAAAATTTACTCAAAATTGTGAAATTCATATAAAATCAAATATAGCTCATTTTGAGGTGAAACCAACTCCAGCAGATTCATAAAATTGTGAACTTTAATATTGTAGAATAAAATCCTCTGCTCACAGTATGATATTTATTTCTAAAATTACAAATAAGAAATAGCTAACATAGAGCTTGTAGAATTTGTAGAAAATTCATTTTTATTCCAATTGGAGTGAACCAAATTTCTATAGAATCACAAAAGTATGAACTTTGATTTAAAAATATAATATTCCATACTTTCTGTAACAGAAATGGTACTAATAATTTATATTGTAAAATAACCACCACATATGCAAGTTAATTTCTAAAATTTATAGAAAATTTATACTAGCTTTAAAAATTATGAAACCAATTGTATTAATCTTAGAAAACAATCTTCTTCATCCCAGTAAAGTCAATTTGATCAAAATCTGTAACACACCCAAAACTTGAATTTCAAATTTTGCATCTAAAAATGTCGAGAATATTTTTCATAAATAGGAATACTAATATTTTCCAACTAAAAACCTATGAGTCTAATATGACCAGTTTTAATATACAAATTTGTGAATAATTTAAAACCTTTTACTTGATAGCTCAATGGAAAAAAATAAAACATAGTGGGTGCATGTATTTGCATAATGTATTGTTGTAACTTGAACCCTTTTGCTTGTTTTTGGATTTTATTTGCATTTCATAATAGGATGAGCATAGATTAAAACTTTGAGGCAAATACTAAATATATATTTACAAGAATGTATATACATGTAAAACATAAAGTTGAGTAACTAAAAGTATAAATCATGCTCAACAATATCATGTCAGGTCAAGAATCATCTAAATATAATTTTACAATCCTTTAATTATATTTTATAAAAGGAAACCTATATGTAAAGATAAGCTTAGTGAATTTCTAAAAATAATTGGTGTAGGATAAAATCATGGAAAAGTTCATGTGGATTCTACCCAATATGTTAAGACTCACTGGAATTTTGGCATAATTTTATCTTTACATCTAGACCCTCAATTAAATTGGTCAAGGAAGTCAAAATCCGATTTAATTTTAAACCCTAATCGGCAAAACTCATACCTCATCCAAAAATGCTTTAAATTATATGAAAGTGGATATGGAACATAATTTATTCAAATACTAGCTTATTTATCATGAATTAATGTAATTTTTCCAGAATTTATTTCACTAGTTTTGATCCCTTAAAAATTCAAACCAATTTCAGCCAAGCCTAAATTCTTTATTTTGCTGAGATTAAAATATAATCAATTTTTATGTGCAACCAAAGAAAATGGAAACTATATCATTTTATCTACCTATAAAAAAATCCACATTAATTTATCATGCACACAAATTAAATTGTGGAATTACAAAAAAGGGGGAAAGAAATAAATAAGAAAAACTTTTGTAAATTGTGTACACAGTAGCTCACCAAGGATTCTACCCATCCCTCTCACCCTATCTCTGTTGCACCGCCCTGGGACCCACATGGAAGTCTCTCCAGCTCGGCCCTCACCCTGTCCACCTCTCCTTTCAACTACTCCACTCAGAACACAGCAGAGAGAACGAGAGAGCGAGACAAGAGCGGCGCAAGGCTCCTGCTCGACGCGTGGACTCGACGTGGCGACGCCGGACTTCCTCCTTTTCTCTCCCAGACGCGTCGCCCGGCCATTCTCTCCTTTCCAGCATCGAGCACGCCGAGGGATAGAAACCCTAGCTTCCCCACCGCCCTGAAACTNCCTCCTTTTCTCTCCCAGACGCGTCGCCCGGCCATTCTCTCCTTTCCAGCATCGAGCACGCCGAGGGATAGAAACCCTAGCTTCCCCACCGCCCTGAAACTTGCCACCGGCCGCGAAGGAGACGACAGCCCCTGTCACCGACGAGCCGTGGTCATTTCCATCTCTTTCCCATTCCATACTCCTCCCTTCATGCCAATCATTTTGTCTTTGAACACCGTCCCTTTTCATCCATTGCAGCGACGGGAACGCCGTCGTGCCATCGCCGGATTGGTGAGCGCTCTGGACGTCACCGCCGGTGGCATCGTCGTCGGGCAGCACGAAGGAGACCACTTGGAGCCGAGCCGTCGTGCCATCAACACTGCCTCAAGGTCCTCTCCAAAAGCCCCCAATATTCCCCGAGGATGGAGTGCCGTCGAGGGAGATCGACTTCGTCTTCCTCAACTCTGGTCGCCGAGCTCCATCTCCGATTCCATCCACTCCGGTGAGTTTCTCATCAATTCCTTGCATATGAAGCTTCCCTAGAGCC
>BDMV01000003.1:46320532-46331224 GCA_008326285.1 Oryza officinalis | reverse complement strand
GTCTATACATCGGACCGAGACTTCGAGCTTCCAGATGATCTGCAACTGAGTTTAATAAATAATGACCTGGAATCAAGGGAGTTATTCATGATCGGCCTCACTCCATGCTTGCTCCCAGTAGGCGTCTTTCAGGGAAGGAGTACCAGCTTGTCTTATGAATTTTACACCCCAATGACAGCTGCTAGACAATGCGGACTCGGACAACTTCCAATCAGCTTGTATCTCCATAAGCTCCTAGAGAGCAGAGGCACAGTCCCATCGGCCCTGATCATGAACAAAGCCATGGAAATCGAGCTCCCCAATCTTGGTGACTGCGATCGGTTGCATCTGAACGCCTTCGTGCATATTAACTTCCAAACTTGGTGGCAAGAGTGGGCTGCTCACATCTTTCATCAATCGGCCAGGTTCTATGTGACAGAACTTATCCTAGGCATCAGCCCCCAAGTCCCGGATGAGCCGATTCCATCTGTGAGCAACAGTGGACGGAAGATCTTCTACACTCAAGCTGTAGCTCCCTCGGGGTCAACCGTCTTGGAATCCATCATCGGCCTCACTGCCCCAAAAGTGGCATCGCTTCTTCAAGGCCCGATGCTTAAAGAAAACCCCAAGAGGAAAGCACCGGCCAAAGGCAAATCGCAGAAAGCCAGCAAGAAGGCCAGAGCTGATGACTCAGCCGATGCCGATGAACTAGACCCCTCCTTGGAAGAATTCCTCGAAGAACAAGTAATGGAGGAGGAGGTTGATGCAGCAGCAGCTGATACCCACGAAGAAGAAAATCCATCAGCCGAAACCACCCAAGAGCCATCGGCCGAAACTGCTGAGATCCCACCGGCCGATGACCAAGATGATGCTCCACAACCAAGAAGGACTAGGCACGCAGTTCGCAAGGTCAATATACACTTCTTTGTATTTGCATAATCTTCTTGCACTGTCACACTTTAACTTCCTATCCTTTTCAGGCTGCGGTGTCGTCCGTGTTGAAGGAGAGAACTCAATCGGCCCCTATGCCAAGATCCAAGAAAACAACTTTACAACGACGCGAACGAGCCAAGGCACGATTGAGAACCCCTTCTCCTTCTCCACCACCCTCTCCGACTGTCTCGGTAAGAGTCAATTGTTTGCATAATTTTTCTAACCACATAACCCTATTCACCAATTTCTTGCATTTTCAGCCTAGGGTTCCATCACCTTCACCGCATCGGCCAGCCCCCTCGCCTATTATGTCAACAAAGCAAAGGAAGGCCGATGTAAGCACTACCAACGCTCCAACACAGGTAACCATGATTACCCTGATCCTCTTTCTGCCGATTCCTGATTGCCAAGGCTAACCTCGATCCATGTTGATATCTGCAGAACCTAGCCGATATGTTCTCCTTCGATATCGGCCAGTTCCTTGATGATGAGGATAAGGAACTACCCAGCACAACCAGGGCACCGATCTCTGATGACTTGAAGAATCGGCTGACCGACATTGGGAATCGGCTAGAAGCCTCGCTGGAGTGTTTGGTAGAAGACTGCTCCTCCATCAGAGTCAGGGTACAAGAAATCCAAGACGAACTGCCCGAAGACCTGATGGAAATTCTTACGCCGGCCATCTTCCTGGAACAATACCGATTCAAGCTTTTCAGAGCGAAGGAAAGACTTGCAGAGCGGCGACAACGCGAACAACTGGAATCGGCTCTGTCCGCTAGCAAAGCTCAAGTGAATGCCGATAAGACCAGGTTGGACGAGCTAGCGGTAGAGCCGATCGTGCTGAAAAATAGGCTTGAAGAACTCCGTCGCCTCGAGGCAGAGCTAGAATCGAAGCTGGCCGCTACACGCCAAGAAATCCAGGAAGTCGAAGCCGGGATAGCTGCATCACCCAAGATCATAGAAGATCAGACGGCCAAGCTCAAGGCATCGGCCAAGTACCTCGCGACCCTAAGCAAGTCACTGAAACCAATCTCAGGGACGATGGCCGATGATGCCCAGGCTATCGAAGATGTTGAGCAAATCCGTCGTAAAGCCATCGCTGCTATTGCAGACTTCATAGGGTGATGTAGCACATATTATTTCTATAATGTATAACCATACGCCTTATCGGCCATGCAGCCGAATTTGTTTTGATAATTCCAGCCTAATTTATTGATTCTGAAATCCTCTCACCCTTTATCGGCCGTGCAGCCGAATTTGTTTTGAAAATTCCGAACATATATATCTTTAACATGAACAATCTCATTATAAACAATCTCATCGGCCAGAGAGCCGAAGTCAATCGCCAAACTGAAAGATCCTTGAAGAAAGATTCCAACTGAAAATCTATCTGAAAATTTTTTGAAAATTCCTGTATATATATATGCCCCCCAAATTTTGGAAGATGAGGGCTCATATTCTGAAATTTGAACTAAGGGCGATAGTATTTATCGGCCATCTAAAGACGATGCTGGACTACATCGGCTGTGGTCATAAATCGGCTAGAGGGCCGATCATGAATCAATCCAGATACTGGGATGATATTGTTTCAGGTATTTACCATTGAGAGCTCGTCCATAAATCTCGCCATCCAACCCCTTGAGCGGATAGGCATTGTGAGGAACACATCGATGAATTAGAAAAGGGCCTTCCCAATTAGGTGACCATTTGCCGAATTTATTATCTCTGGAGCCAATCGGCATTATCAATTTCCACACAAGGTCTCCTTCCTCAAACGATTTGGCAACGACCTTTTTATTATAATGACGGGCTACTCTGTCTTTATCACGCTTGATTTTTTCCAAGGCCCGTAATCGAACATGTGCCAAATCGTCCAATTCATCAACCATAAGGTTATGGTACTCATCGGCCGTCAAGTCGTCTTGCAAAGCAATCCTTCTTGAGCCGACGGTGGTTTCCCACGGCAGTACAGCTTCATGCCCGTAGACCAGTTGATAGGGAGGCACTTGAATTGCACCATGGCAAGCCATCCGATACGCCCAAAGGGAACCGACCAGCGTTGTATGCCATTGCCTCGGCTGTTCGTCAATTTTCCTTTTGATTAATTTGATTAGGGTCTTGTTGGAAGCCTCTGCCTGCCCATTAGCCTGCGCGTAATAAGGGGAAGAATTGAGCAATCTGATGCCCATGCTGTCAGCAAATTGGACGAACTCATCGGACACGAAGATTGATCCCTGATCTGTGGTTATTGTCTGGGGTAACCCAAACCGATATATGATATGCTCCTTGACGAACTGAATAGCATCTTTGGAATCAACCTTCTTGAGAGGAACGGCCTCAACCCACTTTGTGAAGTAATCTGTAGCCACTAATATATACTTGTGCCCCTAACTTGATGGTGGGTTAATCTGGCCGATCATATCTATTCCCCATCCTCGAAACGGCCACGGCTTTATGATTGGATGCATAGCCGATGCCGGTGCTCTCTGAATTGCTCCAAATTTCTGACAATCTTGACATCCTTTATAATACTTGAAGCAATCTTCTAGCATGGTTGGCCAAAAATATCCGACGCGCTTCATCAGCCATTTCATTTTATGGGCCGATTGATGAGTGCCACAAATCCCTTCATGTACTTCGCCCATAACGGTCTTAGCCTCCTCAGGACCTAGACATTTGAGTAGGACACCATCGGCCGTCCGATAATATAAGTTATCGTCCAATAAGACATAGTGTAAAACTTTGTATTTCATTCTGCATGACGCCGATTGGGAAGGGTTTCTCAAATAATCAATGATATCAAACCTCCAATCATCGGCGTGCACGAGAGCAATCTGAGTTGGAACATCTTTAGCCATCGGCCTGTATCCCGATGCCCCCTGAGCTAAATCATTGGCTTCGAAATTCTGCTTCCTGGGTATGTGCCTCATCGTTACGATCCGGAAACCGTGTAATAACTCTGCGCACTCCTCATTATAGACTTTGAGAATATCATCTCTGCACTCATACTCCCCAGAAAGTTGATTAATTACTAGCTGTGAGTCACCAATGATTTCTACGGCATCGGCCTCGACTTCTTGTAACAGCTGCAAGCCTTTAAGCACCGCTTCATATTCTGCTTGGTTGTTGGTATAATAAGGCTTTATAGTGAACGCGAACTCGAAACTTGCCCCCCGAGGGGATATGATGACTAGGCCGATACCGCAACCGTGTCTGCAGACTGATCCATCGAAATATAACGTCCACGGTACAATGTCTGCATATGCAACTGAGTCATCTCTATGTTGAACAATGAAATCGGCCAGGGCTTGTCCTTTGATCGCTTTGGCCGATTCATATCGAAGATCAAACTCTGTTAGAGCAAAGATCCACTTCCCAACTCGTCCTTTCAACACAGGGGCCGATAACATGTATTTCATCACATCGGCCTTGCTTACCACTATGCACTCGTTGGAAAGCAGGTAATGCCTCAATTTAGTACATGAAAAATATAAGCAAAGGCATAATTTCTCGACCGGTGTGTACCTTGTCTCAGCATCTAACATTCTCCTGCTGAGATAAAAAATAGCTCTTTCCTTGCCGTTAACATCTTGAACCAGGACTGAGCCGATGGATTTCTCATCGGCTGACAAGTACAACTTAAATGGAACCCCTTTTTGTGGAGGCATTAAGACCGGCGGAGAAGTCAAATACTCTTTGATATCGTCTAGCGCTTTCTGTTGCTTGTCACCCCATATGAACTCTTCGTCGTCCTTTATTTTCAACAGTGGAGTGAATGGCTCTATACGGCCCGATAAATTTGATATAAAACGCCGGACGAAGTTAATCTTGCCAAGCAGAGACTGTAACTTTGTCTTGTTTTCTGGAGGCTTGATTTTCTTGATGGCATCGATGTTCTTCTGCGTGATTTCAATCCCCCTTTCATGGACCAAGAAACCCAAAAACTGACCGGCCGATACGCCAAAAGCACATTTGTTAGGGTTCAACTTCAAACCATATTTCCTTGCCCTTTCTAGTACCTTGCGTAAATCGGCCAAGTGCGTATCATGTTCTCTCGACTTTACGACGACGTCGTCTATATAGACTTCAATCAGAGAGCCAATAAGATCATGAAAAATATAATTCATAGCCCTCTGATACGTAGCCCCAGCATTCTTCAAACCAAATGTCATGACGACCCATTCATATAGGCCGATTGCCCCCGGGCATCTAAAGGCTGTCTTATGAATGTCCTCTTTAGCCATAAAGATCTGGTTGTAGCCCGCGTTTCCGTCCATGAAGCTGATGATCTTATGCCCAGAAGCAGCGTCAACGAGCAAATCGGCCAACGGCATAGGGTACTCATCTTTGGGCGTCGCCTTATTTAGATCTCTGAAATCGATGCATACCCTTAGCTTGCCGTTCTTTTTCAATACCGGAACTATGTTGGAGACCCACTCCGCGTATCGGCAGGGCCTGATGAAGTTGGCATCGTAAAGTCTTGTGATGTCTGCTTTTATGGCTTCGTGCATGTCGGCCTTAAACCTCCGAGGAGCTTGCTTAAAAGGCCGATAGCCTTGTTTGATTGGTAGCCGATGTTCTACAATCGATCGGCTTAACCCAGGCATCTCATGGTATTCCCATGCAAAACAATCTCTGAATTCTTTCAAAAGATCTATCAAATTATTCTTATATTCCTTTGGCAAATTAGTGCTTACATACGTCGGCCTAGGCCTATCACCTATTCCTATGTCAATTTCTTCCAATTCATCGGCCGACGTAAAACCTTGTCCCAACTTGCCGTCTAACTCATCCACCGCGTCATCTGTGTAGAGGTCATTATCAACGGTGGATGGTGCATCTTCGCTAAAGTAACCGCTGGTCTTGGTCTTCAATTGCCTCGATGTCGCAATCGGTTACCTTGAGGAAATCGGCGTCCCAGACTCGCCCGGACAAGCAGTCGATTCCCTCCATCTCCCAAACTGCGAGATCGGCATTGGCGACATGTACTGACCGATCGGCCTGCATGATCTCGACTTGGTCCCCTTGCCATTGCATGAGGCATTGGTGCATTGTTGAAGGGACACAGCAATTAGCATTGATCCAGTCTCGTCCCAACAACAAGCTGTAGGAACCCTTTCCATCAAAGACGAAGAAGGTGGTGGGAATTGTTTTACTGCCCACGGTGAGTTCCACGTTCAGAACCCCCTTCGCCTCGGATGCGTTGCCACCGAAGTCTTTTAATACCATATTTGTCTTGATAAGATCCTCAGGTACTTTTCCAAGCTTCCTGAAGGTTGTGTATGGCATCAAATTGACTGCTGCACCACCATCGACCAGCATCTTCGTCATCGGCCGCCCGTTGATGAATCCTTTGATGTACAACGGCCGAAGATGTCTGTGGCTGGCGTCAACTGGCTTGTCGAATGTAGCTTGGTCTGGTGACAACCGTAGCTTGGCTGAATTTTGTTCCTCGTCAGCCATAGCTTCATCGGCCGCCTGCACACTGTATTCTGCTGGCAATATAAACACCATGTTAACAGGCGCCGATGCCGTTTTCTTACCTTTTGAAGCCGAGCTGCCCTGAGCTGTATTGGAGGTACCCTCATCGGCCCTGGCCACCGTGGATTTTATTCTCCACTCTTTTCTGGTCTTGGTTGGCCGATGGGGTATTTCAGCTTGTTGTTCTTGGATTTGCTCTTTCCTCCTCAGCCTCTGAACCCGCCGCTTCTGTGTCTTGGTGAATACATCGCTTGGGCACCATTGGGGGTTCTGGACCTGCTCCTCAGCTTCATCGTGTTGGTCTTGGAGCATCGGCCCCAGCCTTTCATGCACG
This sequence comes from Oryza officinalis, assembly GCA_008326285.1. NCBI lineage: Eukaryota > Viridiplantae > Streptophyta > Magnoliopsida > Poales > Poaceae > Oryza > Oryza officinalis. The sequence continues at coordinate 46,324,497 of BDMV01000003.1, read as the reverse complement.
GATTTCCGTTGCTTGGCCGGCCGATGCGTTTGTCTGCTCGAGCTGCCCTGATAAGAATCTTCTGCTCCACTGCATGCAGGGCACTCCTGGATAGATGGCAACCTCATCCCTTCATTCCAGCAGAAGCGAAAAAACTCGCACTCCCAGTGTGGGTCGTAGGAGTTGTCTTGATCGGCTTGGTCTTGAGCTTGTTCTTCCCTCCTCCGCTGATACTTTCTGATCAGACCCTCAGAGGTCTGATGAGGTCGCTTGCCAGCCCGATGACCACCGCCATCGGCCCTGTCCGCCCGCACCATGTTGACTGGGAACGGGTGGCCTTCAATCTTCATCGGCCGCTTGGCATCATCGATCTTAATTCTGCCCTGCTCGATGGCCGATTGGATTTGTTGCCGGAAGATCTTGCATTCATTCGTATGGTGTGAATAGGAATTGTGCCACTTGCAATATCTCCTTTTCTTGATGTCTTCGGCCGATGGTAATACGTGACCTACTGGCAGCTGAATCTGCTTTTCTTGCAACAGCAGGTCGAATATCTTATCGGCCTTGTTGATGTCGAAATCATACTTATCTTCCTTATCTCCTTTCTTGGCCCACTGGCAAGTTGTTGACTTCTTCATTCGGGCCCACTCGGCTAGATCGACATCAGCGTCTTCTTCGTCTTCATCGTCGGAAGCGTACTGATAAACAGTGTTAACCTTTTTCGCGAACTTCTTCGCCTCCTGGAATCGCTGCTCGTGGGCCGATACGCGCTGCGCCAGCTGAGCGAGGCTGTCAAATTCCTGCGAAGAGAACCTCTCGCGTATCGGTCCTATCAATCCCTGAAAAGCCAGGTCGGCCAACTGGGCATCAGTCAGAATGAGGCTATAACATCTGTTGCGTATGTCTCTGAACCTCTGTATGTACTCAGGGACCGATTCATCCACTCGCTGCCTGATGGCAGTCAGATCTGACAGTTTCATCTCTTGTACGCCATTGTAGAAATATCTATGAAACTGTTTCTCCAGATCTATCCATCCTCTGATGGAATTGCAGGGCAAGGAAGAGAACCATGTGAATGCAGACCCTGATAAGGACAGAGGGAAAAACCTCACCCTCAACGCCTCGATAGCCGATGCCTCCCCGCACTGTGCTAAGAATCGGCTGACATGCTCATATGTCGAGACGTTGTCCTGTCCCGAAAACTTGGAGAAATCCGGGATCTTGTATCGGCCCGGCAATGGTACCCTGTCAAATTCCTCGGGATACGGGTGCCGATACACTGTAGAGTTCTCTTTGGGCTTCAAGCCGAATTGATCTCGCATCACTTCGGCTATCATGTCAGCCCAGTATCCTGCGGGCCGATGCGGGAGGTCCTGCTGGTAGGATTGTTGGAGGCCCTCTGCTTGATAGTGCCTGGGGGAGTACGGTTGATAGTGGTGATCCAGGTTCTGCGCGCCGTACTGCCCTGCGGTGTACTGCTGATAGCCTTGCGGCACGTTGTATGCAGCTTGAAGTGGAGGACTATTGAACGCCGGGGCTTGCGGTTGTCCGGCCGATGGCTGGTGGACAGGAACTTGCTGCATCGGCTCAACCACCGGTTGCTTCCCCTTGGTCCATTGAGCGTACTGCTCCTCCGTGATGTGCTGAGGGCTTCCTCCCGCCTGCTTGGTGAGGACCAGCGGCAGGGTTGTTGTTGGTTGCGCCGATGGAGGTGGCATCGGCGCTGTCGGCTGAGCCGTGCTCAGGTCGTTCCTCAAGGTCCGATAGGCAGGGAACTTATTTTCTGGCAGGTAAATCGGGCCTTGAGGCTTGTACTGATGGATTGAACCATCCAGGATCGACTTGACCGTATTGGTCAACGTGTTCACCAGGATCCCCGACTGGTTGACTAGCGCAGAGTGAACTGCGGAGTCGATTCGGTCTTGCAACGTCGGCGCTGCAGTGTCTTCAGTTTTGACGGCGTGATCGTGCGCCGCCGCCGACGTTCCAGCTCCATCTCCAGAACTCGGCATGACCACCTTGGACTTTTGAATCAAGGTGCCCTGCCGAGTCCTAGAATATGTTTGCAGGTACATATTCTGGAACTGCGCGACCAGACTATCCATCTCAGCTTTTTGTTCTGCGCTGAGCTGGTCGGCGGTCACAGGAATGACGTTCTCCTCGATGATCTCGGCCTGCTTCGACATCTCGAGGTGTCCTTGTTGCTGGTGAGAAGCTTGCGTTCTTGAGGTCCCACCGGGCGTGCCAAAAGCGTGTTGGCGCAGAATTTCGACCCGTCCAGCAACCAAACGGGTTCCGCGTTACCACGGCGGCCTGGGAGATCTGCTTAACTCCAGTGCAGGTCCAAATGGCTTGCCTAGTCGTAAGTAGAGCGTGCCAGTTGATTTGATCTGCAATCAACAAGAAACAAGTAAACCATGTGAGAACTGATGGCCGATCGGCCGATAGGCCGATGTCGCATCGTGAGAGCCTAGCCGATAGGGCAAACCTATATCGGCTTACTTGAGGTAATAATAAGACAGAACTAATAAAGTAGATCTAATCTCATCGGCCTAGGTTATCATGTTTATAGCAAATTACTGGAATCGGCCGATGAGGGTAGCATGAAGATAAACGCACTAGCTAATACCCTAGTGCAAACTTATACAAGCCAATCAGCCAATATAAATATACCAACCACAGAAAGATCCTGAGAATATCCTGTGATCAATGTATTTATATTTACCAATCCGCATGCATAAGTGGCAAACACATGCAAGAACATAAAATAATCACATGCATTAGGTAAGACCGGCTAAGACCCCGGTACTATCCTTAATTACAATCGAAAACAGGCTTTGTGTTAGATCTCAAAACAGGACTAAGGTCGATAGCAACTCAAAGTGTGAATCGAGACCTAACGCAAAGAGAACCAAGCCGTCGATTGCTTTTGGGGATGACAGATGCATTGAATAATCTAACCAAGCATGCAAATTAAACCACCGTCGGCAGTAAACCCTAAAGCGAGTAAACCGCTGGCAAGGCTTAATCGGGATACCTGTCAAAACTATCCAAGACATGATAATCGACGATCACATCATCGAGGCTTGACGTGTCTAAAACGACACGCTAGCCCCGACGATGCAGATCGTCGAGGACAAGTTCTTACCTCTGCTCCGAGGAAGCAAGAACTCGTCGAAGAAGACCTCTTGCGAGGGTTGGCGATGCGCCGAAAGTAGATTAAACTGGTTTTTGTTTGATTGATTCGAGAGAGAGATTACATGTACAAACTATCGGGATATTTATACCCGAGGTTACAACAGAACCCTTGTAGGGCACGATCTTATCTACAACTAACAACAAGTCTTTGCGGCAGACTCTAGCCACAGATTAGATCTAAACTACCTAATCTACCAGATACAATTGCCTAAAACCGAGCTCTATCTCTATTTGGCAACTTCCTTGAAGCTTACTTCGAGCCCAAACCAAGCCCACGTCGACACTGTCAACTCACAACCCGTATCGGCCCATGACCAAACCAAATCCGTATCGGCCGATATGCCCTTTATAGCAATACTCCCCAAGTCCGATACGGTTACCGGGTCCGACACGAAGCCTGGTCCGACTTCAACTCAATCCTTCTTCTCTGCTTCGGTTTCCTCTTTCCTTTCCAAGTCGATTACCAAAATCCGTCGTCAACACCACTGCGGCATTAAATTAGTTAAAGTTAACACTAAAGCTAGACGTGTAATGCAATGTATTTAGGGAACACACTTACTATTGATTGTAGGCGCACATGATGTACTCCTTGTCTTGTCGGGCCCAGAAGGTGTCAAACAAGTAGTTTACCATTCCAGTACGGTCCCCTTGAAGATTTGTGACATTGACTACCTGAGGATCAAGGAAAGCAACTTCCAGTGCATTCTTGAGACACCACTTCCAACTCAACCTACACGCAAGCCAAACGCTCTTATAAGCATATTACACGGATTGAGATGAATAATTTT
>BDMV01000003.1:46295101-46306326 GCA_008326285.1 Oryza officinalis | reverse complement strand
CATAGCGAAGGAACATTAGTGAGGAGAAAGTACGTGAGAAAAACAGTGACATAGGTTGTTGTATGGACGATGCAAATTATTTATAATGTATTGAAGGCCATGCAATGTTTGTGTTTTTTACTAATACAATTATATAAGGAAAACAGTGACATAGGTTGTTGTATGGACGATGCAAATTATTTATAATGTATTGAAAGCTATGCAATGTTTATGTTTTTTACTAATACAATTATATAAGGAAAACAGTGACATAGGTTGTTGTATAGACGATGCAAATTGTCACGCCCCAAACTGGCCCCGGGCGGAGACCAGGGTAGGGCGGTCCAGATTGACCTGTATGCCTGTACCAGTCCCAGGAAATAGCGCTGGTACAACAGGAAGACTGAATATCACAACAACAGCGGTCTCTTTATTAAGAGTAGGATTACAACCAAGGTTGGAACTGCGGACAGAACCCGAGTTCACAACAGCATTACAAAAAGGCGGAAGCGGAAAGCGGAGACTAGCCCTAAGCCACAAGCAAAGCCTTGGGGAAGGCCGAAACCCTACTACTGCTCGAAGTCTGCTTGCTCCTGGAAGAACTCTTCATCAGCAGGGTCCACCTCTTCATCTTCGAGAACTGGGGGGGGTTTAATTATATAGAGCAAGGGTGAGTACAGGAGTACTCAGCAAGTCAGGGGAATTAAGTGTTTAATGCAAGCTTCAAGGGAAAGCCAGTTATTTTTCACAATTGATTTTAGTTTAAGACTTTAGAAACATCTAAGTGAGTGCTTCTCAACGACACGGATGAGAAAGTGCGTCTCATCCGGCCGGAGCAGTGAAATTGTATCGATTGATTCTTGTCGGCACGAGAGGCTCCCTGCCAATCGTTCACCGACCCGGCTGCTCCAACAGCCACAACTCACACACGCCGGTACGAGAGGCTCCCTGCCAATCGTCACCGACCCGGCTGCTTCAACAGCCACAAGTCACACATCGGTACGAGAGGCTCCCTGCCAATCGTCACCGACTCCGGCTGCTTCAACAGCCACAAGTCAACACATCGGTACGAGAGGCTCCCTGCCAATCGTCACCGACTCCGGCTGCTTCAACAGCCTTAAACCAAGCACAGAACGGAAAACCTCACACCAGCAGCAGTTCACAAGGTGTTCAATAAAACTACGCTAAGGAATCACCTCACATCCGCCCATGACCGTGGGCACGGCTGTTCGAACAGTTGTTAACCTCTGCAGAGGGGGTACACTTTACCCACACGACGTTACTAACCCCGAATCACCCAGCCCGCGACCCTCGGTCACGTCTGGCGACCTTGAGGCTTTCACGACAAGGCATTTCGAAAGCCGACTCAGGGTCATCTTATGCCAACGGGAGGGGTCCCACGGACCAACACCAGGTTAGGTCCCAGACCATACTGTGCCAGGAAGCCCAGGGGTCCTCCCCGACACCACCCCGGCGAATCCACTTGTCCCTTGGCATCAAGATTTCCCTGGCCTAGCTAATTACTCAGCCAGGGGCGTCCCATATCACCCATGTGGTCGTACTTGACATATGCTTGGATGTAATTCCCAAGGAATCGGTCCTTAGGGCGAGAACGAGCAGACCGTACCTCCAGTACGTCTCCCGTACCGCGAGTTTTAGAAACTCACTTTAGTTTTCAAGACACCGACCCAAGTGTCGGGTTTTCCAAGCATTTTGTAAACTCAAGTTTTACCCAGGTGATCAATTTTAAAGTTTGAGGGGAGTCCCGATATTCGTACACGAGGTACGGATACCGAGGCATCACCTGAGGGGTGACAAGGGTGTTAGGGTATTCAATAATCAAGGAAGGTGAATGCAGCAAATGGGTAGGGCCTGACGGTTATATTGCAAACCGAGGCCAAGTGCCAAGTGTAACCTAAGTAATGCATAGTTTGCGGAATCAAAATACTTAATTTAAATTATAGGTTCAATTGATCAAAGGTGACTTGCCTTGCTCGAGATCTTGAGCTTCTTCCTCGAAATCCGCGCACTGCGGGTCTTCGGGCTCCGAGACTACACGCGAAACGAGACGACTCAACAAAGCGATAAAAAGAAGCCCTATTAAAGACCACTAAGCGTGCCATTGGATAGATCTCGATTTTTGAGGAATTTTGGAAGTGGAACGGAGTTAATCGGACGAACGGTTGAAAAGATATGAATTTCCGAAGATTAAAGGATTTTCTGGAATAAAGAAAAGGAATTATTAATTCCCTGGAAAAAGAAAAGAAGGAGGGCCGAAATTGGACTTTATTTTGGGCGGCTAAGGACAGCCCAAAATATTTGAATGGGCGCGGCCTAAATAATTGGGCCGACGGCCCGAAGGGATTGGCCCATGGCCGATCGGCGCGCGGGGGGGGGGGGGAGATGGCCGATGGGCCGAAGAGAAAGGAGTGGCCGATGGGCCGATGCAGGCCTGGCGGCCGAAGCCGACGGCGGGAGCCGATGGGCCGACAAGGGAGGCCGATGGGCCGACAAGGGAGGCCGATGGGCCGATGCAGGCTGGCGGCCGAAGCCGACGACGGGAGCCGACGGGAATGAAAGCGGCCGAGCCGACGGCGGGAGCCGACGGAAGAAAAAGCGGCCGAAGCCGACGGCGGAGCCGACGGGAAGAAAAGCGGCCGAAGCCGATGGACGGCGGATTAAGACGACGATCGACGACGCGGGCTCGGCCGAGCGGCGGCGTGCTCCGGCGAGGGCGGCGAGCCGGAGGGGGCGGACGGCGTCGATAGGCGCGGTGGAGAGAGAAGAGAGAGAGAACGAGCCCACGGCTCGGATCGGAGCGGGACGCGACCACGGCGGATTGAGACGACAGCCGACGCCGACGGATCGTTGCGTGAGTAAGGGGTGTCCTCCTTTGATAGGAGGATGCTCGGGTCAACCGTCACTGCGAACGGAGGTTGCCCGTCAAACTGATCATAATCTTCGTCAGTCTTATCCTCGACTCCAACGATTTTCCTTTTGCCTGGGAGAACCACGTGGCGCTTTGGCTCGTCGAGTTCTTTACCCTTCTTTGGTTTGCTAGACATGTCCTTCACGTAGAAAACTTGTGTTACATCATTGGCTAAGACGAATGGTTCGTCTGAGTATCCAATCTTGCTTAGGTCAATCGTTGTCATCCAACTGTCATCAATCGTTACGTCTCCACCAGTGAGCCTAACCCATTGGCATCGAAACAGAGGTACCTTCAGGGGTCCGTAGTCTAGTTCCCATATGTCCTCGATGACATCGTAATACGTGCTAGTTGCACCATCGTATCTCATGGCGTCGATACGAATAGCAGAGTTCTGGTTTGTGCTTTTTCTGTCTTGGGCTCTTGTGTAAAATGTATATCCATTGATTTTATATCCTTGGAATGTCGATATCGAGCAAAGAGGCCCCCTCGCCAAGAAGGCTAGTTGTCGGTCAATGGTTTCGGTACCCATTAGATGTTGTCGTAGCCAAGCGGGGAAAATATCGATGTGATGGCGTGTAATCCATGTATCGGACTTGCCGATGTTTTTTGACCAAACAATCGCCAGGTGCTCCTCGATGTAAGGAGCCACCAACGAAGATTGTTGCAAAACCGTGAAATGTGCTTTACGGAATAAATCATTGTCCACAGTCATTATTGCTTTCCTTCCAAGAGTCTCCTTTCCCCGTAGTCTCCTCTCATGGCTTGATTCGGGTACCCCGATTGGATGAAGGTCTTCAATAAATTCTACGCAGAACTCAATGACCTCCTCTGTTCCATAACCCATAGCGATGCTTACTTTCGGACGAAAATGGTTACGAACGTATTTCTTTAGAACGCCCATGTACCTCTCGAAAGGAAACATGTTGTGTAGGTACACAGGACCGAGAATACTGATCTCTTACACAAGGTGACATAGAAGATGCGTCATTATATTGAAGAATGACGGTGGAAAGATCATCTCAAAGCCGATAAGACATTGGACCACGTCATCTTGAAGGGTTGTTAAACTGTCTGGATCGATGATCTTTTGCGAATTGCATTCATAAAAGCACATAGCTTTGTTATTGTTCCCCGGACATTATCAGGAAGGATACCACGAATTATAACAGAAAGCAGTTGTGTCATCAACACATGACAGTCATGAGACTTTAGGTTTGTAAACTTCTTCTCCTTCATGCTTATTATTCTCTTTATATTTGAGGAGTATCTAGACAATACCTTGATACTCTCCAGGCATTCAAACATACTTTCCTTCTCTTCCTTGCTCAGGGTGTAGCTTGCAGGACTCAAGTAATGGCTTCCTTTATCCTTCGGTTCCGGGTGAAGGTCCTCACGTTGTTGCATATGCTTGAGATCATTACGTGCTTCAAGTGTATCTTTCGACTTTTCATATACACCTAGGAAGCCTAACAGGTTGACGCAAAGGTTCTTACTGAAGTGCATCACGTCGATTGCGTGCCGGATGTCTAAGACTTCCCAATAGGGTAACTCCCAAAAAATAGACTTCTTCTTCCACATCGCCGCGTGACCATCTTTGCTCTCTATAGGTTGGCTGCCAGGTCCCTTTCCAAATACTACTTTCAAATCTTTCACCATAGCAAACACGGCTTTTCCGTTGCGATGTTTAGGCTTAGTACGGTGGTCTGCCTTCTGTTCGAAATGCTTGCCTTTTTTCCATACAGGATGGGTTGCAACAAAGAATCGACGATGGCCCATGTAAACAACCTTCCTGCAGTGTTTCAGATACATACTTTCAGTTTTATCCATACAATGGGTGCAAGCCTTGTACCCCTTGTTTGACTATCCGGATAGGTTGCTAAGTGCAGGCCAATCGTTAATGGTCACGAACAACAACACTCGTAGGTTAAATTGCTCCTGTTTGTCCTCGTTCCATACGGGGACACCTTCTTTGTTCCACAGCAAAAGCAGATCCTCAACCAATGGTCTTAGGTACACATCAATGTCGTTACCAGGTTGCTTTGGGCCTTGAATGATAATTGGCATCATGATGTATTTTTGCTTCATGCATAGCCAAGGGGGGAGGTTGTAGATACACATGGTAACATGCCAAGTGCTATGGCCGCTGCTCATCTCTCCAAATGGACTCATGCCATCTGTACTTAAACCGAACCTTACGTTTCGGGCATCCTCTCCAAAGTCTGAAAATGTTCTGTCGATGTTTCGCCACTGCGACCCGTCGGCGGGGTGTCTCAGCATCCCGTCTTGTTGACGTTCTTCTGCGTGCCAGCGCATCATGCTAGCATGCTCTTTGCTCCTGAACAAACGCCTGAGCCATCCTTTACGTCTCGTAACATTTGACCAAGATCATCTACAGTGTCGTTATCTTAAACAGCTCCGTCCGCCTCGCCTCCCGGATTTTCTTCAAATCCACCGTATTGATGAGCCCAATCCGGAATATTCTCGTCTTCTACTTCATCTTCTTCCATTGTAACCCCTAGCTCTCCGTGCGAGGTCCAACAATTATATCCAGGCATTGAATCCAGACTCAAACAAGTGCGCATGAATAGTTCTTGATGATGAATACTCCTTCTGGTTACTGCACTTTTTGCATGGACAACACATGAAACCCTTGTACTTGTTAGCATTGGCCACATTCAAAAATTAATGCATGCCTTCAATAAACTCTTTCGACCGTCGGTCCACGGTGTACATCCATTATCGATCCATCTATACATCAAATAGTCCAATTTTACTAACGAAATCCACACAATTGAACTAATTAAATAATCATATAATAATTTAAAACATCATGATTCAAAGTGAAACTAATTTATAGAAAAAAGCTACAAAGATGGCAACGAGAAGGAAGAGAAGTTTACAATAATTTTAAAATTTTTATCAAAGAGCTAAACATATTTTTTTATTGTACGAACAGTATTTCTAGCTATATTACATATTTTTCAATTACCTTTGTTTTCTACTTTTTTTACAAATAATCATACAAAAATTTTACAATAGTCCCACATATTATTCTTTTATATTGTTTGTAAAGTTGAAAACATATCTTTAATGAATTATACTTTTTTTCTAACTATTTTATTAAACTAACTTAGTTTTCTATATTTTTCCTCGGTCATCTCTTTTATAACATATGTATCCAAATTTTCTAATTTCAAAATCAACCTAATTTTGCCTACACATATTCTCTCTCATCATTTTGCATAAACCTTATTGGAGACAATATTTTATAGAAACAAAGCTATAAATGTAATATGCTAAGCATACATTATGAGAGAATGGATTTGCTAACCTTTTCGATCTCTCCGATTTGTATATTATCACCAAAACAATTTTATCAAAAATTTTGGCAGCACCTCCCTTCTTCCTCCTCCTCTTGGCAGCAATGGCTCGGGCTGGAGGAGGATGAAGATGTATAAAAAGGTAGATCACTTTAGTCCCGGTTAATAACACCAACCGGGACTAATATCTAAATCATCTTTAGTCCCGGTTTGTGTTACCAACTAGGACTAAAGTAAGGATCTATAGTCTCGGTTGGTGACATCAACCGGGACTAAAGATCCCCGACCCCCTAACACTAGCCTAACACAGCCGGTGAAGGTGTGAACCGGGACTAAAGATGATCTTTAGTCCCGGTTGGTAATACCAACCGGGATTAAAGATCACCGCGACCATTACACTTTTTAACCAGGGCTAAAGATGATCTTTAGTCCCAGTTCCTATTTGAACCGGGACTATTCCGGTTTCTTTTTTATACCGACCAAAGATCAGTTCTCCAGTAGTGACATGGTCGGGCGGCTTGTCGTCCTGGTGTTGACGACGGATTTTGGTAATCGACTTGGAAGGAAAGAGGAAACCGAAGCAGAGAAGAAGGATTGAGTTGGAATCGGACCAAGCTTTGTATCGGACTCGGTAACTGTATCGGACTTGGGGAGTGTTGCTATAAAGGGCATATCGGCCGATACGGATTTGGTTTGGTCACGGGCCGATACGGGTTGTGAGTTGACAGTGTCAACGTGGGCTTGGTCTGGGCTCGAAGTAAGCTTCAAGGAAGTTGCCGAATAGAGATAAAGCTCGGTTTTGGGCAATTGTATCTTGTAAATTAGGTAGTTTAGATCTAATCTGTGGCTAGAGTCTGCCGCAAAGACTTGTTTGTTAGTTGTAGATAAGATCGTGCCCTACAAGGGTTCTGTTGTGACCTCGGGTATAAATATCCCGATAGTTTGTACATGTAAACTCTCTCGAATCAATCACACAAAAACCAGTTCAATCTACTTTCGGCGCATCGCCAACCCTCGCAAGAGGTCTTCTTCGACGAGTTCTTGCTTCCTCGGAGCAGAGGTAAGAACTCGTCCCCGACGATCTGCATCCTCGGGGCTAGCGTGTCGCTTTAGACACGTTAAGCCTCGATGTTGTGATCGTCGATTATCATGTTTTGGATAGTTTTGACAGGTGTCTCGATTAAGCCTTGCCAGCGGTTTACTCGCTTTAGGGTTTACTGCCGACGATGGTTTAATTTGCATGCTTGTCTAGATTATTCAATGCATCTGTCATCCCCAAAAGCGATCGACGACTTGATTTTCTTTGCGTTAAGTCTTAGGTCACACTTTGAGTTGCTATCGACCTTAGTCCTGTTTTGAGATCTAACGCAAAGCCTGTTTTCGATTGTAATTAAGGATAGTACCGGGGTTTTAGCCGGTCTTACCTAACATATGTGATTGCTTTATATTACTTGCATATGTTTGCCACTTATATGTGCAGATTGATAAGTATAAATGTTTTGATCATGAAGTAATCTTAAGATCTCTTTATGGTTGATACATTTATATTGGCCGATTGGCTCGTATAAGGTTGCACTAGAGTACTAGCTGGTGTAGTTACCTTTATTATTCTTATCGGCTGATATTATTAGTTAAGATCTACATGTCAATGAAGGCCGATAAGATTAGAATCATATCATATTCATTTTCTAAGTGAGCCGATGTAGCTTTGCCCTATCGGCTGGGCTATGACAATGTGTCATCGGTCTGTCGACCGATCGGCCATTGTTTTCTGACTTGGTTTACTTGTTTCTTGTTGATTGCAGATCAAATCAACTGGCACGCTCTATTCACGACTAGGCAAGCCATTTGGACCTGCACTGGAGCTAAGCAGATCTCCCAGGCCGCCGTGGTAACGCGGAACCCGTTTGGTTGCAGGACGGGTCGAAATTCTGCGCCAACACGCTTTTGGCACGCCCAGTGGGACATCAAGAACGCAAGCTTCTCACCAGCAACAAGGACACCTCGAGATGTCGAAGCAGGCTGAGATCGTCGAGGAGAACGTCATTCCTGTGACCGCCGATCAGCTCAGCGCAGAACAAAAAGCTGAGATGGATAGTCTGGTCGCGCAGTTCCAGAATATGTACCTGCAAACATATTCTAGGACTCGGCAGGGCACCCTGATTCAAAAGTCCAAGGTGGTCATGCCGAGTTCTGGAGATGGAGCTGGAACGTCGGCGGCGGCGCACGATCACGCCGTCAAAACTGAAGACACTGCATCGCCGACGTTGCAAGACCGAATCGACTCCGCAGTTCACTCTGCGCTAGTCAACCAGTCGGGGATCCTGGTGAACACGTTGACCAATACGGTCAAGTCGATCCTGGATGGTTCAATCCATCAGTACAAGCCTCAAGGCCCGATTTACCTGCCAGAAAATAAGTTCCCTGCCTATCGGACCTTGAGGAACGACCTGAGCACGGCTCAGCCGACAGCGCCGATGCCACCTCCATCGGCGCAACCAACAACGACCCTGCCGCTGGTCCTCACCAAGCAGGCGGGAGGAAGCCCTCAGCACATCACGGAGGAGCAGTACGCTCAATGGACCAAGGGGAAGCAACCGGTGGTTGAGCCGATGCAGCAAGTTCCTGTCCACCAGCCATCGGCCGGACAACCGCAAGCCCCGGCGTTCAATAGTCCTCCACTTCAAGCTGCATACAACGTGCCGCAAGGCTATCAGCAGTACACCGCAGGGCAGTACGGCGCGCAGAACCTGGATCACCACTATCAGCCGTACTCCCCAAGGCACTATCAAGCAGAGGGCCTCCAACAATCATACCAGCAGGACCTCCCGCATCGGCCCGCAGGATACTGGGCTGACATGATAGCCGAAGTGATGCGAGATCAATTCGGCTTGAAGCCCAAAGAGAACTCTACAGTGTATCGGCACCCGTATCCCGAGGAATTTGACAGGGTTCCATTGCCGGGCCGATACAAGATCCCGGATTTCTCCAAGTTTTCGGGACAGGACAATGTCTCGACATACGAGCACGTCAGCCGATTCTTAGCACAGTGCGGGGAGGCATCGGCTGTCGAGGCGTTGAGGGTGAGGTTTTTCCCTCTGTCCTTATCAGGGTCTGCCTTCACATGGTTCTCTTCCTTGCCCTGCAATTCTATCAAAGGATGGATAGATCTGGAGAAACAGTTTCATAGATACTTCTACAATGGCGTACAAGAGATGAAGCTGTCAGATCTGACTGCCATCAGGCAGCGAATGGATGAATCGGTCCCTGAGTACATACAAAGGTTCAGAGATATACGCAACAGATGTTATAGTCTCAGTCTGACCGATTCCCAGTTAGCCGACCTGGCATTTCAGGGATTGCTAGGGCCGATATGCGAGAGGTTCTCCTCTCAGGAATTTGACAGCCTCGCTCAGCTGGCACAACGCGTATCGGCCCACGAGCAGCGATTCCAGGAGGCGAAGAAGTTCGCGAAAAGGGTTAACACTGTTTATCAGTACGCCTCCGACGATGAAGACGATGAAGACGCTGATGTCGACCTAGCCGAGTGGGCCCGAATGAAGTAATCAACAACTTGCCAATGGGCCAAAAAAGGAGACAAAGAAGATAAATATGATTTCGACATCAACAAGGCCGATAAGATATTTGACCTGCTGTTGCAAGAAAAGCAGATTCAGCTGCCAGTAGGTCACGTATTGCCATCGGCCGAGGACATCAAGAAAAGGAGATATTGCAAGTGGCACAATTCCTATTCACACCATACGAATGAATGCAAGATCTTCCGTCAACAAGTTCAATCGGCTATTGAGCAGGGCAGATAAAAATCAATGATGCCAAGCGGCCGATGAAGATTGAAGGCCACCCGTTCCCAGTCAACATGGTGCGGGCGGACAGGGCCGATGGCGATGGTCATCGGACCGGCAAGCGGCCTCGTCAGACCTCTGAGGGTTTGATCAGAAAATACCAGCGGAGGCGGGAGGAACAAACTCAAGACCAAGCCAGTCAAGACAACTCCTACGACCCACACTGGGAGTGTGAGTTTTTTCGCTTCTGCTGGAATGAAGGGATGAGGTTGCCTTCTATCCAGGAGTGCCCTGCATGCAGTGGAGCAGAAGATTCTTATCAGGGCAGCTCAAGCAGACAAACGCATCGGCCGGCCAAGCAAAGGAAATCCGTGCATAAAAGGCTGGGGCCGATGCACCAAGATCAACATGATGAAGATGAGGAGCAAGCCCAAAACCCCCAATGGTGCCCAAGCGATGTATTCACCAAGACACAGAAACGGCGGGTTCAGAGGCTGAGGAGGAAAGAGCAAATTCAAGAGCAACAAGCTGAAATACCCCATCGGCCAACCAAGACCAGAAAAGAGTGGAGAATAAAATCCACGGTGGCCAGGGCCGATGAGGGTACCTCCAATACAGCTCAGGGCAGCTCAGCTTCAAAAGGTAAGAAAACGACATCGGCGCCTGTTAACATGGTGTTTATATTGCCAGCAGAATACAGTGTGCAGGCGGCCGATGAAGCTATGGCTGATGAGGAACAAAATTCAGCCAGGCTACGGCTGTCACCAGACCAAGCTACATTCGACAAGCCAGTTGACGCCAGCTACAGACATCTTCGGCCGTTGTACATCAAAGGATTCATCAACGGGCGGCCGATGACGAAGATGCTGGTCGATGGTGGCGCAGCAGTCAATTTAATGCCATACACAACCTTCAGGAAACTTGGAAAAGTACCTGAGGATCTTATAAAGACAAATATGGTATTAAAAGACTTTGGTGGCAACGCATCCGAGGCGAAGGGGGTTCTGAACGTGGAACTCACCGTGGGCAGTAAAACAATTCCCACCACCTTCTTCGTCTTCGATGGAAAGGGTTCCTACAGCTTGTTGTTGGGACGAGATTGGATCCATGCTAATTGCTGTGTCCCTTCAACAATGCACCAATGCCTCATGCAATGGCAAGGGGACCAAGTCGAGATCGTGCAGGCCGATC